>CM062807.1:853147707-853454637 GCA_031772625.1 Pinus tabuliformis | reverse complement strand
GAAAGAAGTAAAATGGAGAAGAACAACAAAGGCCCATAAGAAGAATCATAGAGGCCGGAGGAAGAACATATGACTCGGGAAATAGAATAATAATTAGAGGAATATGATGTCATCCAACCCATAGACGATGAACCAGGTTCTCCGCTATAACCTTTTCTCATGGGTGGCCATCTCTCATTCAATGAGATGGGGATCACACGTCCACCAGAAGATAAATTAATGGATGTGCGAAATGTCACATTTGATCAACTGAGGAAGAGGATCATGCAATAAAGGTGAATATTCTTCCCAAATGATCCTTAGAATCTTGCCTTTGTATCCATAGAAAAGGTGATAATTGCAAACACCAAGAGGAATCCCCAAAAAATCATAACAACTAATGTTTCTTTTGCTACACGACACACAAGATAACATAGAGTATTTTTTGAATGAGCATGCACAATTGAGAAAAGAGTTAGCTGCAGTAAAGTAACAAGTGGAACATCTCGCTATAGAAAATCTATGACTACCTTCCCACAACTTCAGCACAACATAGTGGAAGTCTACCATACAGAAGGAATTAGGGCCAATGGAGGATATCATGGTGTAGTTGCATGATGAAATGATACTTTTGCATGAAGTAGTGGTTCCCTTGTTCATATACAAAAGAAACAATAATAAGTCTTAAAGCTCCTAAAGGTGAAAACCAAAGATGTTGATCAAATCCACAAATGGGCTACCAAGTATCCAAATGTTCCGCAATAGTTGGTTAGAAAGGATAGGATCATTGTTGAAGTAGACAGAGTAAAACTAAGACTCCAACATGATAATTACATGCCACTTGGAGAAGATTCAACTAATAATCTTGCTTCCTGCAACTAACTACAAAATGGTTTAGAGTCTCTAGAATAGAAACACAAGATGCGTTCAATGGGATTGCTTGGAGAAATAAGAGGCAACGAAATCATCTTACAAGAGGTGAGGAAGTACATTGAGAAAATGAAGAAAACATTAGAACAAGAGTGCTTGGAGATCACTAAAGACATTATTCTACAATATTCCATTGCACGAGCTACAACTCACATGGAACTATCGGGGCTATGGAATAATGTACAATCAAGCTCCAAATCCATATTGACATAAGCGCTGGAGGTGAAGATGTGGTTTGCAGTGGAATTTTCGGTCAGGATCAAAGTCATTGCTACATAATTAATAAACTTTTTGTCTTATTATAACTTTTGTCTCATATAGCCACCATATTATATGTATTTTGTCTTATGTAATGAGTTTAATGTAATAAATTCCAAGAGACACATGTGGAATGCAAAGGGTGATGTATAGAATGTGAAGGGTTGTATGGAAGCCTATAGGTCATAGAAGTTGAATAGTCATGAGGAAACTCAAAATTCATTGTCTTTTGTTATAAATTGCTCCTCATAACTAAAGTAAGGGGCTTGGATTATTATAGTCTTGCCTTGGTTTCTCTTCTATTTCATAGGAGATAAATCATTCTATGGAGAGGCAATTTGTGGCTTCATGTTCCACTACTAGATCTAATGTTCCACCTATGTAACAATGTACTTTGAATCTTTCATTAATAATTAGAAGGTCTTCAAGCCAGCACTTCTTCATGCATGTATCATGAATGTAGTAAGACTACTATTGATATATTTGTTGTATATGTTGGTGTAATACATACTAAGACTAATGAACTACTTCGTTACTTAGATATGGATATTGTTGAATGAGTGTTGTTATGCTTTTACAATTGTTGTTTATATTGTGAACTAATTTGTAAGTATTTTTTCTCTTCCACTCATAGGTCTCCCTTAGGATATTACTATTACTTCCCTAACTAGAAGCTTGTTCCCCTTTACTAATTGTGGAACTTCCTATGCATTCTACATTTGGTGTCACACAAAGCTTACATACTTGTTTCCCCAAAGAGATGTTTGTGATCTCTTGTGTATTTGTTATAACTAAGGCGTACCTCTAAAAACTTTGTAATGGTGGACAGACAATATAGTTGGATGGGACACCTACACCAAACAGTGTGAGGTCTAATTTGGACCTCACATCAGCGACATCCCCAATATGTTGGCGATACCCAACACCGTGAACATGTTACTACTGTTATTCCCATATTATTTATAATGTTTAATGTTTTATTTCATTACACATTCTCTAAATAATGTTCTTACCTATTCCATTTCTACATGTAAAATCAATAATAGATTTTTTTGTGTTACTTAAATCAAGTAGGTTCATTCAACATTTTTTTTATTTTGTGCTCATTATGTAAAGAAGCATCCCTAAATTCATTATATTTCAAAGTTTGATACATATTATTAGTTTTGTAACCATTATATAATATTTAAATCTTTTTCCCTTCCAATTCACTCCTTCCCCTTTTGAAGTAATCTTATCACTATCATTTACTTTTTACTTTTGCTAACAACTTTCTACCATAAAGGTTGTGGTATAGTATAGTTGAATCTGTGCAAAGACCCTACAAGAAGAGGAAGAGAGAAGAGAACATCATAGACAACATCAAAGAGCATATAGAGAAAGAAATACACAACAGATAATAGAAGAAAATACACAACAAAGAGAAAATCAACAAAAAAATATAGAGAATATGACAAATGAAGAGCATGAAGACCAAATAAATGCACTAGAAATGACAAGTGTACAAGAAGAAGAAGAGAGAAGAGAATTTCATAGCCAACATCAAAGAGCATATAGAGAAAGATGTAAGTGACAAAGAATAGAAGAATATGCACAACAAATAGGAAATCAACAGAAAAAAACTAGAGGAAATGACAACTAAGGAGCATGAAGAACAGAGAAAAACAATAGAAGTGACAACCAAAGAACATGATGAACAGAGAAAGGAACTAAAAATAACAAGTGCACAAGAAAAATAAGAAAGAATGAAACGTTATAGAATATCAAAGAGCATATTGACAAAGAAAGGGACACCAAAGACTAGAAGAAAATGCACAACAAAGAGAAAATCAACAAAAAAAATCTATAAGAAATTACAACTAAAGAGCATGAAGAATGTACAAAGGAACTAGAAATGACAACCAAAAAGAGTAGGAAAAGAGAAGAGCATGTCAAAGAGAATACCAGAGAGATTATTGACAAAGAAATACACAACAAAGAATAGAAGAAAATTCACAACAAAGAATTCATCAGCACATCAACAATGCTTCATGAAGCCATCACATCAACTCTAGAGGACACAAGTTTTTATGTGGAAACCTTTATGGGAGAAAACCAAAAATTGTTGTTGTTCTTCTTCTTCTTCAATTCATTGCATATATTTGCAAGAAATGACCTACTATAGGAACCCACCCCCATGATATACAAATAACTACTTGTGGTAGGCTACAACTTGGTTGAGGCACCAACCTTGAAAATGTGCAAGAAACTACTCACTATAGGATACAAGGTGTTTGAAGCACTAACGTCAAAGATATATTTTTAAAGAGTGTGAAAACAAATTTATAATGATACACAAAGGGGTATTCATTTAATGAAATTTATAACCATTGAAACAAAACCTCACGATAAAATAAAACAACCTAGAAAACCTACAAGAATAATGTTGTTGAGAATCAAACTTATGTTCTTTTGTATAATTGTTGTAAAATGACTTTTAACTAGAACCCATGAATATATAACCAAGTTGTGGAGTTAAGCATCTTTACCTTTAAGAGTGTTGTTGACACATTATAGAAGAAAAGTCTGTAAATTGATAGCAATGTAAAGTCAGTAATCTTTGAACGACAGATGGAGGTAAATTACACATTGAGCTTCCACCTATAGCGTTAATCATTTGAGAAAGGTGGAGAGATGTTGAAAAAAGAGTAAAACCCTGGCTGCAAAGTGACATAGTTAAGGAGAAATTAAAAATGAGAAACACAATGGAGGTGTGGAACCCGAAGCAACAATATTAAAACGAGCCCAAAACCCTAATCGTATAATGACCATCAATTTTTCTGTAAGGCACGTGAATCGTTGGATCCATTACCACAATACGGTAAACATGGCCACAGGAATGTGTTTCTTGGCCCGACTGAGAACACCCTTGAAGCTTAATTATAACATAAATAATTGAAGAACCATACTTTAATAAAAATAAAAATACATTGAATATGTGATGGTGGGAAAAATCCAATAAGTTAATATGTTAAATATACTATGTTACAACAAAACATGGAATTACCATAAGAAATAAAGTTATGTAGACATGTTGTAGATCAATTATAGAATAAATTTGAAATATTTGATTGTTTGGACCAGAGGTTCATCTTAATTTTAGATAAAATATATCATCACTACTTATGATCACTTTGAAGGTCAAACTATATATATATATATATATATATTCACATGACTATTATAACTACAAATAAATCTATATTCATATCTTTTTAAAGAGTGTTAGAAACAAATATATAATTATAAACAAAGGCTTATTCATTTAAATATGAGAAACATGAATAAACAACTAAGGAATAACCAAAGTTTAAATTTGGAATATATGGATATAAACCTAAATGAATAAGTTGTGGGGAAAAGAAATAATAATGCCACAAGACTTTCATAAAGGAATTCAGAGATCTTTAGTAAACAAAAGAGTGGAGGACATTATATTGTACAATGGAATGCTTACTAAACAAAGTGATATTATTACTACTAAAAGAAAATATTATTAGAAGTGAGGATATTTACTATTCTCTTGTGCTATGAATGAGGAATAAAGTAGCATTCCTTGTTTCATCTCCTTATAAATGACCTACTAACAAGAAAACAAAAGATCCTATTTGGTCATACTTTGAATACCATCAAGAAAATATACATTAGGAAAAGTTGTTAGTAAATATATCATTCTCCTTAGGATTTGATAAGGTAGTTAAAATGTAAAGGATTTGATTTATTAGAGGTCCTATCAAATGAATTATAAATTAAAATGGCTCAAAGCACATGCTTCAACATTTGTTCTATTGCCTCAAAAGATGCTGAATATATACAATTTTCCTTCTCTAACTATGAACAATAATAAGGTTAGGTAACATCATTTTTCCAATGTAACCAAGAAATAATGAATTTTGTTGATTACACTAGTTTTATGAAAAAATTTAATTATAAGTAAAGTTAACACCTAAGAAAACATAACGCCATTTGAAACATTCTTACAATATTGGAGTTTTAGATTTCATTATTGAAACAGCTTTTAATCATGAACAATGACTTTTGGTTCACTAAAATGGTTGTAGGTAGACCTTCCTATTGCTTGTAGAGTAATATGTCAGGTATGACAATGGAATTTTACTCATTTTTACTTAACTTGTTGTAGAATCATGTGATGCTTCATTCATATGCAACTTGTGAAAAATATCATCAACTATTAAATTTTTATTATCACAATGAAATAGATGACATGGATTCTTTTCATATTCATTCTCAGGGTTTTCAATTCCATCCTTTTTATCAAGGCATTATGTTAATAAGTTTCCATAGATAAACTATTATATAAGAGTTTATATGCATTGACATCAAATATATATGCACATTTATGATAAATAGGAGAAATCAAATCAATATTTTAAGATGCAACATTAAATGTCAAAATATAAAAATTCTCATAGATAACATAAAAAATATATGTTCTTCCATTATTCCTATTCGGTGTATATTTATGCCTAACAAGGTATAAAACCTATTCATAATCAGATTGATAACTAATTTCTATAACAACAAAGACGATTTAATTCTATAAAAAATTTGCAAGGCTATTTTTTAGAAATAATTTCCTAAGATATTCCTTCATGATAATCAACAATGTCTTCCTCTCCCATTTTCACTTTTTTGCACTTGCTTCATTGTTGTAAAAATCCTTGGAAGAAGAAGAAGTATAAATCAGTATCCTTGGAACTATATGTAGAATTATCTAATAGAATAGATTCTAACCATTATCCAAATGTATCTTAATTGTCGTGAATAGGAGACTTTTGGCTTACCAAAAGGGTAGCACGTATGTCTTCATCTTGCTTGCAAAGTAATATGTGAGGCATTAAATTGGAGTTTTCCTCCAATTTTCTTAATGTGTTTATAGAATCATGTGATGTCTAACTCACATGAAATCTATGAATAATATCATCATCTATTGAATTTTTATCATCATAATGAAATACCTAATATGTGTCTTTTTCATACCTTTCTTTAGGGTTTCAATTTTATCCTCATTAGTAAGGCACGATGTTATGATTTTTCATATAAAATGTTTATTAGATAATAATTCATTTTCATTGGCATCCAATAGCTATTCAAATTTATTATTAATACGAGAAATCATATAATTACTATAAACTACATCACTAAATGTCAAAGTATGAAATCTCCAGTGATAGATTCATCAATTGTGTTTTTCCTCAAAACCTACTCACATGGGTGTATGTTTATTCCTAAAAAGGTTTAAATCATATTCATTAAAAGTATAATGATTAATTTCTGGAACAAAAGGAATATTCTACTCTTGAAATTTTGCAAGGATTCTTTTAGAAATATTGTCCTTGGACATTTCTTTTCAATAATCGATAATGTATTCTTCACCCTTGACTTTTTGTTTCAAATTTTATGTAGTTTTAACTGAGTGTGCACCTACTTCATTTTGTATTTTGATAAATAGGACTATGAAATGGTTTGTTATGATTTTCACAAGGTAATAACAAAATAGGTCTATCATGCTCAAATATGTAAAATAAAGAAAACACCCTTTTAAATAGACAAGAAATAAAAGAAGAGGACTAAGAAATAAAATTAAAGATTTTGAAGCAAATGATTCAACATATACTTGACCATTTTGCAGTAAGCTAAATATTTTCTTGTAATAAATTATACACGTGTTGATAAGATCTTATTCATGGTTAGGTTATAGAACTATTAGTATTTTCCACTTACAATGGAAAATAAATCTTTCACTTTAATCCTTGACAACACTACTAAAACATATGTTGTTCTTCAGGTTGATCTTGGTTAAGATATTCCCTTAGAAATTAATAATAAGAAGAAAGTGTATTAAATATATATAAATGAAATTATCACATACATGAAAACAATAAACTCATCATGTAAATCTAATAACTTAGAATGACAACCATGACCTTTTTAAAATTTGATGTGGGATAAATGTATTTATCATAATAGATAGGTGATAAAACACATATGAGCTAGATTAGATTAATATATTATTTTTCAACCATATTAATGCTTTTAGGGTGGAATTTTAGAGGAATTAGCAGAATGGAGGAAGATGGAAGAGTAGAGGAGATAGGAAGAACAATGTTGCTCATGCTCTAGACGAAATTTCAAACTGGTTCTAAATCATTGTACCTGGATTCCATAGAGGCTAGAGTCCACTTCTAGCGAGTCACCATCACATATTTTTGGATTTGATCGCATATACTAAGCTTGGCACTGATACGTGACCAAGAGACATCAATTGGAAGTGGCTGAGCTAGTATTTCCCCAAACTCAAGTATGATAGTTTTTTGTCTTGATAGGTTGTCTAGTTGGCTCTACCCTATTTTGTCTTATATGTGTATGAGTGTATTGTAATATTATTGATAATTAATTTGTAAGTGGAATTCCAAGTGTCAATCTTGGAATGTGAAAAGACACAATGTGATGTAATGAGTTATTTTGTAACGAAGATGAAGAGTCATGACAGAAGTCCAAGAGTCACCCCCTCTTGTTATAAATATAACCTCATAACTCATGTAAAGGGATTTTGGGAGCCAAGCATTTGGCTAGGCTTAGGCTTAAATTAGGAGCTTGTGATTTTGTTAAAGCCTTGGCTTCTCCGTAGCATAGAGGGAGTAAATTTATTTGGAGGAGCAGGTGATGTTGACCTCACATTCCACTTTTGGGGATAGCGGTTCATCAATGGTGCACGTATGATTGCAACTTTCACTTACTAAAAAGCTCAGACCTGACACGTTTTCATGCATATGTTGTAAATTCAACATGACTATTCTCGTTATGTTTGTAATATATTTTATTTAACTTATTCTTATGCTTATAAACTATTTCGTTTGCATTGGTAGAAATCTTGTTGAATGTGTGTTGTTGTTTAATTCGTCATTGTTAACTTGTGAGCTATTTTGCTTATTAGCTTGTGATGTCATTTATGCTTGTGTGTTCCTTTCAAGATATGTACTGTTACATGGTTTTAGGCGGCTCACTCATTTTCCCTTTTGTGTGGCAGAACCTTCATGCATTGCACTTGACTCTCTGTAGGGTCACACACTTGTTCTCACCAAAGTCACTATACATCACTCTATGCGTTATTGCAGCCAAGGCACATCGTTAAAACCAATTGCATCAGCAATCGGTCTATATTCCTGATGGGACTCCTACACCAAATGGTGTGAGATCTAATTGGTACTTCATATCAGGTAAATCCTGTGAATGTTGGTGGGTCCAACATCGTCAACACTAGCATATGCCTTAAATTTATATCTTCTGAAGGAAATTCACAGTAACTGGATAGAACAGTCAGAACTTCATTACTTCCCATAAAAATATTAATATAGTTCAAATATTTGTATAAGTAGGACAATAAGAGATGCACCAAGTAGTGAATCAATCACTCTGAATATGAAAGCAATTTTGTATTTGTAATTTAATTCTGTCAATACAAATTCACTTTTTGGTGTGTTGATTAGATATCATGTTGATTTTACTTTAACCAATACCTCCTCTAAAGAGGTAGGCCTCCCTCCTTAGCTAGGAATTTTCTATGCGTTATAGTGTAGTTATAGTTTTATTTTGTATTTTGTTAATTCCAGTAATTCCTCTATATATCATATCATTGTAACTCTGATTCTTTTATTCACACAATGATGCAACTCTAACATTTTGTCTAGGTATTTACACATTGCTACAACTCTTGAACATATACATAGCTCAATTTTTCTAGTACCACCATAATGGCATCGTGTTGTTTGGATATATTTAGAAATCCCTTGATGAATTCCACGGATATGATTTCCCATTTCCACTCAAGGATTGGAAGTGGATGTAATACCGCTGGATGTCTGCATTTGACTTTGATTTGTTGGAATTCTAGGCATCTAGAAATATAATTAGTGATTTCCTTCTGTATTCTTAGCCAATAATATAAATTATTTATGGTTATAATTTTCTAGTAACGAAGATTACCCAAATAAGGTATTTTTTGAAACTCATCCATTATGAGTATTTTCAAGTTGATTGCACAAGGTACATACCATCTATCTTTGAACAAAAAGTACCATCAATAGTCAACTTGTAATTATTTCTTATTGTTCCCTTTCGTTCTTTTTGTAATCATTCATTCACATACTGGAAATCCTCATCATGTAGTAATGCTTCTTTAGTCTTTTCATTATTGTGAATGTCATGAGTGTTCATGGCTTGCAAGTGAACTACTTGTATAATTCTACTAATTTCATCTACTACGAGCTTTTCCTTCCCCTTAACAAGCTTGATTTCAAAATCAAATTCCCCAATAAAATCCAACCATCCATCTTGCCTAGCATTTAACTTAGTCTTATCAAACAAGTATCTTAATCCTCCATGATCTGACATCAACACAAAATTTCTACCAAGAAAGTAGTGCCTCCACATCTTTAGTGCATGCACAATTTCCTCGAGTTGCAAGTCATGATTCACATAGTTACTCTCATGCTTTGTGAGTTTCCTTTATTCTTAGAAGATTACATGTCATTCTTGCATCACGATTCCTCCTAGTCCTTCCTTGCATGCATTTGTGCAAACTAGGAATTGCTTCTCTGGGTTTGCATCTTCATGGGCCAGTACGATTAAAATAGTGATTAAACATTGATTAAGCATCTTAATTAAGAATATTATTAATTAATCTCGTTCATACCATTCATCATGTTTTATGTAAAAACACATTATTCTAATTATTCTAGTTATTTCATCAATTCAATGAAATATCTAATAAACCACGATGAATTCCTTGCACATCTTTCAATTTGTTTCAACTTTTCCATGGGGAAATGAATATGAATTAACTAAGAATGAAGACACACATACTCATAACTATACAAGAATTTTTGTTATCCATCTATCACGCATTGTTAATCCTTTGAGAGCAAAATTGAGCTAGTATATTCAAAATCCATTGTTGTCAACTAAGAAAGCATAATGCATAGTTTCTCATATCAATCATGAACTAAATATTGAACAACATGGTTAAGACACTAATAAAAAATCATAGACACACAAGAGATCATACTTGTCATAAGCATAACATTGAAAATCATGGTTCATGATTCAAATATGAAATTGTAATATACTTATCTATATGTATTGAACTAGCTAGAATGTGGAGGAGCTATTTCCACTCTCCACCCAACCATAGGCTAGATACACAATAGTTGTCATGCATTTGACCGCCTTTGCACTGGATCCATTATTTGAGGAAATATTCATTTAAGGAATTCACACCAAATTCTTGGTTTAACACTCAGAATATGGAGCCCACTACTCAGGTGATTTATCAACTTCCCTCTAATAGTCAATGTTGAGGTGGTTTATTAGTTGTACTAAAAATAAGAACCAGGGAATTTTATGAGTTGCTCTTAGCACTAAACACCATAGTGTCCCACTCTTTCCTTCGAGTTCATTTATAGGGATTCACCCAAGGTTTAGATGGGGTATTTCTTAGTCTCAAGAGTTGAAATCCATTGTCCAAGTTGTTTATCAATTGTCTTTTCATAGAAAGCACCATAGGGATCTAATGTCCACTTTCTAAGTGGTTTATTGGCTACATAGAAAGCACCATAATGACTTATAATTTCCTATCAATGTGGTTTATCAACTATACAAAAACAACCATAGTGATTTAGTCATCCATTAAGCCTCTAGCACTAACCACACAATCTTAAACAAAATAATCTAGTGGGATCACACACAGTTAACTAGGTATTCAAACAGAATTCTCATGGGTATAACTCATACTTAGGGCTCTACATACTAGCTGAGACACAACTTTGTCTTCTATGATCAACAATGAAATCCCTCAAAAACCGACAAACCAAATAACTAGCAAACCTGTGAACCAACCAACGAGAGCCAACTTAGAGCCAATATACCATTCCTCCTAAGAGAGCCCACTCCCTCTTCAGTTGTGCATATATATGTTTTGTGCTAGTGCCTGTTTGTGTGTTTGAGAGGTCGTTGTCCTATATCCTTGATGGAATAGGGGGAAAAGTGCATCGTGTTTTCCTCCATTGCCTTTAATCACGTCTTATAAATTAACTATCAATAAGTAGCTCAACCAGGTAGGAAATAAATGGCTCACTAACTTTAGTGTTTAAGCTCAAGGTTGATTTCATGGCTTTCCAATCAAGAAAGCTCCATCAAATTTTGGGATTTGAAAGGTCATCCTCCCCTTTAATAGACAATTAAAATTAAATATTTAAATCACAATATATCATCTAGTAATGGCTCATATGCCCATTCTAACATTATAGTCAATTTAGGAAAATGAGCGTAAATGTGACGGTTGTCACATTAAATAGGTTGTGATAATATTAGTTATTAATTTTCTTATGTTTTTAGATTATTTTTTCGTTTCCTTTTCTTGCCTCCTCATAATATTTTGTGTTGTCATAAGTTTAGAGTCACTTTAAAAAGAGGTTGGTATTTAGCTTAGGATTGATCATGACTAAGGCAATATTGTCAGTTACTTGAACTTCTAACATCATAAATTATCTCTCATCTTCATTGAGGGGTCCTTCCTAGTGACTTATTATTAACCTTTTTCTATGGATATTAGGATCTATATCATAGAACCCTCTAGTAAACATAGACTTTATAAATGGTATATGCATATATCACACCCAAATCACAAAAATGTCCAAATAAAATTAGTATGACACCACTATGACTTATAAATCATCCTAGATATTTTAATACCTAGTTCATGAGACAATGCTTTATTAATATTTTTGTACTTTTTAATGACTTGATAAACAATAAACAAACGAACTAAATTTTTTTGACTAATGTTATATGAAAAATACAAAGAGATGTAACACATGATTTACTCGAATATGACCAATTTTTTATTTTATTTTATTATATTAATTAATTTTAAAATTGATTAAATAATTTACTATACAATTTCTTAAATTAAATTTGTATTTGTATTATATGAAAATAACTTATAAAACATAAAATTTTAAACCTAGTACCTGCTGCTCATCTTAATTATAGTTTAATGAAACAAAAAAGTAATAAATACAAAGATTTCATTACGAAAATAAAATAACTAATAAAATATTATATTGTTGAATGTCATCACCAAAACTTAAAAAAATATGATTAACTAATATTGTTTATATTAAAATATATATATCTATATATGTATGTGTTTTATGTTTATTAATATATATAATTATTTATAATTAAATTTATTAAAGTATGTTTCTAATATAATAACAAGTGGCCTTAAATTGAAAATGTTGTGAAAAATTATAATTCATGAAAATAGAAATAATAGAAAAAGAAAAAGAAAAAAACTAAATGAAATGAAAAGGAAATAAAACAAGCCTGTAGAGGTTTGGCCTCGTGGCAGTGGACAATCTGTTAAGTCATCCGTTCTGCTTTGCAGGTCACGAGCTCGAGTCTCATATTACCCGAGGGCCGTTCTTGCAGGCTGGGCGGTTCCTCCTAGATGTGAGTACGATACCACTCCTAGACTATGATACCACGGCCATTGACGATTCTGCTAGTCAACATAAAACAAAAAGGAAATAAAACAAAAACAAACGATTAGTAACTAATAGAAATGGAAGTTACTAAAAAACCCATAATAAGACCTCAACCAATCACCTTACAAATAAATAGATAACAATTGAATTACTATTGTTAAACCATGGATAATCATCGATTATCGTAAATTTTTTGTCAAAGAAAAACTAATTTTTTTGTCAAAGACGAACTAATACCTAGTTAAACTAAAAACTGAATGGATTATACCATGTCTACGTTAAGTATAACAAAGTCTGCCATCTATCTAGACACTTGTATAATAAATTGATAAAAATTGAATTACTAATGTTAAAATATGGATAATCATCATAATTTTTTTGTCAAAGACAAACTAATACGCAGTTAAAGGAAAAACTGAATGAATTATACTATGTCTGGCTAAGTATAACAAAATCTCCCATCCATCTAGACACTTGTATAATAAATCTCGCCATCCATCTTGACACTTTTTAAATATTTTTTATTTTTCCTGCTCATCGATGTAATTTGAATCATCAAGTCATGGGAAAACCTGTGTTGAGATTAGATATTTACTATTAAAATCGTTTATGGCAAATATTAACTACCATGCTTTACGTTGTTTTGTGTTGTAGAGCATGCAGTTTGCCCAGCAGAATGTTTCATTTAAGTGAAATCCCTTCATGATGTTCACACACGAGTCAATTGTCAGCCACACAATACAATGTGCATCATGGTTGAGCCCGGCCTTATAATACACACGTCTACGACACGTATCTCATAGACCATAGCGTGGAGAATAGTTTGACTTCACGGGAAGAAAGAAGAAGTGGATGGGAAGTGTTGCAAATAAAAGGAAGTAGCACATAAATCCATTTTTTGATCGTTTATTTGAAGTCAAATGAAGTCATGTGGGAAAATTTGTTTTAGGGTTTATGGGGCCTCTTCATTTCTGGGTCCAAAGAGTTCTAATTTTAATAGGGTTTGCGGGACCGCTTAATTCTGGGTCCACAGAGTTACGGAGTTTTAGCCATATATATACGGTAACCCTTTCTTTTTCAACGATAACATACTTTCATTATTTCAAAAAAAAATTGTCTCAGAAGGAGAGCAAAACTCGTTTTGAAAATATATGAACACCAGGAATTCAAAAGAAACATGTTGACTCCTTACTTTTGGGGAAAAGGTTACTTCACACATTACGCTCATAAGACAATCCCTCTCTGTATCATTATCAAAATTCATCTAAGTAAAATTAAAAAAATTATACAATGCTCGAATAGCAGCAAGCCTAACCTCATTGTTAATCTGAGATGAATTCATTCCTTGCACAACAACTGTAAGGATGGAATTCACCCGATCTTGGGAAATACTATCTGCAACAACCTCCTCACAAAGATATCCAAGAGTTTCTATAGTGGCATGTTTGGGATGTGTGGGTGGTTCAATTTGTGGGCCACCCATGTTAAGTAATAATGTCCTTCTGAGCTATGGCAATTAGCTTTAAGGTAACTCAATGCCAGCAATCTTTGCTATAACCTGTGATGAAGTAGATTGATCATCTAGAACAGGTGAAGAAATATTTTGTAGTGAGAATACCTTGGTCTGATTCTTCACGGTTCCATCCAGGGATAGCCATCTATGTAATGTGCATTGATCTTTCAGGATTTTGGCTCTCACATCTGAAATTCATGTTTTCCTTCAAGGACATGTTTGACATTTGTAATTCATCTTTTTATTTTACTCTCAAAGTGAAAGTAGAAGATAAAAACTCAGCTTGTTCAGAAATTGAAATTAAGGTACCTCAACCAGATTCCTTTGAAATGCATACTCATAAAAACTCACAGTTTGTTCAGAACTTAAAATTAAGATACCTCAACCAGATTCCTTTGAAACGCATACTCTTAAATACTGAAAGCGCCTAGATTCAAGAATATTTGCATACATTTTACGTCGATTAAAACAATATCAGAGAGTAAGTTAAAGAGAATCCATAGATATATATTTTGCCGAAAAAGCATTGTCCTTGAATTTCCAATGGTAATAATTTCATATCAATTGAAATAGCTCATATTAAGCATGAAGAAATTGCACAAATCCCACTATACAAAGAAAAATTTCTTATTAAGTATAACATGGAATTTCACCATGATAAATCACGAAAAATAAAGACAACCCTTAAAATTGACCACTAAATGTCAAGGATTAAAAAAACTAATAATTACTATATTCCATTTGAATCAATCAAACAGACTAGAAAAGTAGATTAATGGCATGCTTGGGATTCAAATCAAATCAAATTATTAATGCAAAGGAAAGCATGATTCAAATCAAATTATTAATGCATTGGAAAAATTTATTTTGTATCTACATTCTTGATTTGAAGCAACCCTAAACATGAATGCAATGGATAAATGATATTTAACCTATCAAATTAATAAGCGGAAAGACATGGAAGATAAGAAGGTGAAAATGCACATGCTAATATTTGATCATCTTGGCTAATGCATCTGGGTTGACCCTAGAAACAAAATGTGCTTTCTTTTAGATGTAATAGAAGAAGGATTATTAATCACTTTGTCCATTTAGAAAGTGGTATAAAAAGTGGCAGAAGTAATGATAATTTTTCTTGTTATGCAATATTGGCATTCCCATTACTTATTTAAAACCAACCTTTGATGCTTTTGTAAACACAAAAAAATCCCCCAAGGTGGATGTTTCAGTTGTTGATAGAACACCAATACTGAGAGTTTTATTTCATAATCATGAATGTAGTTTAAGCTCTCTTAGAGGCCTGCGAATGGGAAGGACTTGGGCAAGAATTTCATAATCTTGCTGCCAAGCAATGGAAGAGATGAAAAGTTAGCAGAGGTAGGAATTAAATTCGGAGATTCTCTCAACCAAACAACTACATGAATTTCTGAACCTTTTGGACACAATCAACTTGAAACAACTTAATGCACAATCATGCGAACCTATTCGATAGTCTCCTTAATTAGTTGATCATCACATGACAAGAATTCATCAATAATGTCATTGTAAAACGAATATTGTTGCAACAATGGTACGAAATTTCAACCCAATGTATTAGCCAAGTCACCTAGACCCAACTGTAACCTTTGTTACTTTCTCATCCCTACATTAACATGAATGAAAATATAAACATCTATCAAAATTATGATAAGGAATCTTAGGTATACATAACGAGCATTGAAACCCTTATTTCTAATTTTGATAGCCTTGGAAACTTTAGAAACAAAACCTTGAACTATACTAACTTTTCCTAAAAGTCTCAACCCCGCAACGTTAAAAATCTCATTCCTTCACAAATGTATGTCTTTTATTTCAAACGTCCAAGAATTATTGTTGTTAAATGTATTTTCTTTTTGCAAATTCTTCTTGTGTGAGATGAATTATTACAATTCCTAATTATTTTTAGAACAAAGGAGAGTATGAATGAAAAATAAAATCCTTCACATAAGGATATTTTTCCGTAGCAATAAGACATGAAAATATTATGAACATGACATAAATAACAACCATGATAACGATCCAAAAAGGACCTACGAGGCACAACATTGAAACTACCATAACATCAATCCAAAAAACATCCACATGGCACAAAATTGAAAGTACTTGCAATGTTAGTAAGGGAGGGATAAATCACAACATCCTTGGACCCCATAGAATCTAGTGGGATCAATTATATAGTAGTTAATGGTGGTCCTCTATGTTTTCTTGGCCCTAAATTTTCCCTCTTAGAAATTTTGATTTTTACTTTTGTGCTCAAGTTGGCCCAATAATAAGTATTATTATATGAGTATATTTTCATTGATCAAATGGTGTTTCAATGTATGCAACTCTCTCTTCTCCTTGGGAATTCCTAGAGTGGCATTTCCGAGGAGTTTCGCTCCTACTCTGGCTAAATATTGGGTGGTTCTTAGTGAAAGAATAAAAACTAATGAAATTTATCCATTTATCCTCAATCAAACTTCATCTCCATAGATATGAACAAATTGTATGTTAAATATTCCTTCAATTGTAAGGCTACAGAGCACTAGGTTTCATGCTAATTGATTGAGCTAGTAAATATGACACAAACCATATCAAAGTTCTAGGTGTTTTTTTTAATAAAAAAAAAATTTATTTAAACACTGTTGCAAGAATTCAACGTCTAATCAAAGATCATGTTGTAAATATATTTGATCTTGTAAATCACAACTGTGTTAAATGGCACTTGTATGTCGAAAGGAGATGTGGTCAAGCATATATTAAGCTTCGATAATGACCAATGTTTGTTACAATTAAAATTTGCCTTAGAGTTAACCACATAATTTTTTTAAAGACTTAACTGTGATGTGATCAGAAACCCATCCATTCTTCTAGACCATAATAGCAGAACCTTCAAATTCTCACATCTTCCCTTGATGAATAAAATTTACTTGCCTTAAAATACAAAGGGATCCACTGTAAGTTAGATTTCTTTTAATTTTTATAATATATACAATCTTCAGTTATATGGAAGAAATAAACAACCTTAGAAAGTAATAGGTAAAAGCTTATGATATTGGATACACCGCTTCACCACAAGGAAACTCTATTAGAATCAAATTAGAGGTACAAAAAAGGAGTAGCCTCTATAATGGGCTACACTGGAGGATATTGAGTTTTCTAAGTCTAGATTCCCAAGTGGATGCAGTAATAGAAGAGCTAGCTTATGGCTCAATGGGTTGTCACCAGTCGAGGGGGGCCTAACATGGGCATGGGAGATGGATATGACAAACATCCATACACTATCATCCTCGTGCAGAATGAACACATACATGTTTGTCATATCCATCAAGAACATCAACCCATTCAAGCTGCATTTCCAACTCACCAGACTCGATATTACGTAACCTTAAGCACACATCCAAAATCACAATTCCATCAACATACAGGGTGCAAGTTTCTTTAGACAAATGATTCTACTTTGATGATACCAACTTGAGAATTGGTCTGACAAATGATGTGCTCTTCAGGAATTTTCAAATACTTACATACTCCCTATAGGTAATTTAAACAGTAAGTTAGGCTCAACCACTAATTAAATAGCCTATTTTCACCTCAATTTTTCATACATTGAATTGCTAATTATAATTACAAATTAACACGAGTTTAAAAGGAAATTTTCCATTCTACATTATTCTATCATGTTGAAGGTGTTTGAAAAATTCTCTTTGAAAGCCTAAATAGATTCCATTTTTAAATAAGATTGAAAAATCATGCTTCTATTCCTTTTCGTAATTCATAGAAAGAAAATTAAAGCATGGAACATGATGTTGATGTTCACTATAATATACCCCATTTCATAATATATCAATTTATTTCATCTTCTTTTTTCAATGATGCTTCGACCTTTGTTATAGTTCGCATCCAAGGTATTAACTTTTTAAAAGGTGTCAGCTCAAGATATTGGGTTGGCCCAACCCAAAGATAATAGAAACCTGCACAGGAATCTTACATCCAATATATCGTAGAAATATTTTGTCCATTAGACAACTACTATTGTGTATAGCTATTAACATGAAAAGGAGTCACAAATTCTTAACTTTGTGGCAGTCATAATTTCCAAATAAAGGGAGACCTATGGACAAGGTGGAATGATTCTCTGCTTTCTTATTAGCAATGAAAAGCAACAAAAATGTTCTACGAGATGGAAATAATTGTAAGAACCACCAAACATAAAAATATGATAGACAAAACTTACCTTAGATGTAATCTCATATAAAGCTAGGTATGCATTAGTTTCCAACTCTGTGGTGTGTGCAACCAAGAAACTATAGATAGCCTGTAAAGTCACCCACCCAACAATTACTAGTGATTAAATTAAAATTGTAGAAGCCCTATTTCAAAATATACATGCATTTTTACATAAATATATACATAGTTGACATAAAAATGTTTTATTTATGGACCACATTGTCCACTTTGAAATGTTTCATTGTTATTCATATATTTTTAAATATACTTCAATAATGAAAAATTACTTGACACTACATAGTGAAATATTTTATTTATAATTCACAATGAAATTTTTTATCATTATTAACACCATATTGGGCTATAGAGAGCCTCTTGGCGCAATCAGTTAGTGTAAGGTGTTTTTTGGTGCAAAAGTTGTCATCAAAAGAACAACAAAAATAGGTAGAAAAAATGCAAGGGTTTGATTTTGAAATGATCTTTCTAGAGTAGAAGAAGCACCAACTTTATATTATATTGCACCTTATATTTCAATATGGAAGGAAGAATCTTGTAATGAATGAGGAAATAACAACAACGTTAAACAAAAAAATGAAATGTATAAAGGAATGAATAAACTCTATGAAAGAAATTTTAAGGGATTCGCGTTCATTAATTCATCAAACTAAACTTCAAAGGTCAGTGTAAGTAGATTTCAACTCCTAAGGCTGAGAAATGCCCCATCTAAACCTTAGGTGAATCACTATAAATGAAATTGAAGGAAAGAGTGGGTGGTTATGGTGTTTACTGTTAGGAACAACTAATAAAATACCCTAGTGCTTATTGTAGGTACAACTGATAAATCACCTCAATGCCCATTATTAGAAGGAAGTTGATAAGTCACCTGAATAGTGGGATCTGTATTCTCAGTGTTAAACCAAGCATTTGGTGTGAATTCCTTGAATGAAGATTTCCTCAAATAATGGATCCACCGAGATGGTGGTGGACTACAAGAAAACTAATGTGTAGATGGCCTATAGTTGGCTGGAGAGTGGAAGCCCCCCCTTTAGTTGCCAACTAGTTTAATATATATAGATAATTAAATTACAATTGCATATTTGAATCATGAACCATGATGTTCAATGTTATGCTTATGACTAGTATGAGATCTTGTGTGTCTATAATTTTTAATGAATGTCTACTGTGTTGTTCAATATTTAGTTTATTATTGATATGAGAAACTGCGCATTATGATTTCTTAGTTGACAACAATGGCTTCTGAATATATAAACTCAATTTTTTTCTCAGAGCACTAACAATGTGTGATAGATGGATAGAAAAACTTCTTGTATAGTTATTAGTACATGTGTATTCGTGATTAGTTAATTGATATTCATATTCCTCAAGTTTGCCTCAAAACCATCTTGCCTTATGGAGCGACTAATTTCCCTTGTCATTTTCTTCTGCTAGGAGATTGGTTGGTTAATCGATCTAGGAAATTCAATGGCGACAACTATGCAATTGAGGTGATATGCTACAATAATTTTCCATAGTTACATTGGTAGACACTTTACTAAGAGTTGCAAGACTACGATGGAGTGAGTTACAACAAAGGAACAAAGGAGACTTATAGTAACAAATAGTCACAATGCAAGTGTTATCATCTTGGAATTGCAACATGAGTATCTTCAGTTAAGAGTTGTAGCATGTGTGTGTTTTGTTGATGTCCAAAACAGAAGTGTTGTTTGCCCAATATTTTTCGAATTCTTTATGGGATAGACCATGAAATATGGGAACATAGCCCAAAATTTATATCCTTTTTTATATATTACAACTTCTAAATAGCTATTTATTATATGAATACAGTTAGCATTAGTATTGTTCTCCTATTTACATGCATGTACCAACCGTATATATTGCCATAAATCACAAAAGAAAACAATCAAAATGTCATACCTCACATATTACAAAAGAATCAAAATATCACCTCTCTCTCTCTCTCTCTCTCTCTCTCTCTCTCTCTCTCTCTCTACTTCTGACTACACTCCTCATCTGCATAACAAAATGCACTCAAATATAATGGGATCCCTTTTCCTCCTAGTAGCATGATTATGACATAGACTTATAGAAAATAAGGCGTTAAATTCACACCATTCAACCCTATATATGAGTTACAACTAGAACCTTGTATAGTATTGTACATAGTTCCCACATGTTTGGATCCTTTCCATGAGTACTCGGGGATGACGTGGGATCCAATAGAATTATGTTGGTCAATTCAAATAGGTCTACTTATTACAGGCTTAACATTTTCTTATGAACCCTAATTGAGACAATTGTTTCTCCATTGGAAATACATTGGTGTGTATATTATGGGATATAAGTCCATCTAAGGTTGGGTGCACAAAAAATGGTCATTTAAGGCCTCAAATTGGTTCTTGAATTTTTTTCACTTGAAAATTTTCAAACTCCTTTTCTCAATAACCTTGCAGACTAATTCCTCTAAATATTCCACCCTAAAAGCATTGAGATGGTTGAAAAATAATATGTTAATATAATCTAGCTTATATTAGTTTTATCACCTATCTATTATGATAAATACAATTATCCCTAATCAAATTTTAAAAGGTTCTTGGTTGTCATTGTGAGTTATTAGGTTTACATGATGAGTTTATTGTTTCACATATGCAATAAATTTATTTATATAGACTTAATACACTTTATTCTTATTAAATTGATAAGGGAATACATTAACCAAGATCAACCTAAAGAAAAAAATATGTTTAAGCATTGTTGTAAAGGATTAAAGTGAAAGATTTATTTCCATTTTAAGTGGAAAATATTAATAGTTTATGACCTAAAAATGAATAGGATCTCAAAAACACGTCTAATTTCTTACAAGAAAATATTTATCTTACTACAAAATGGTTAAGTATATGTTGAATCATTCTCTTCAAGAGCTTTAATTTTATTGATTACTCCTTGTCTTTTATTTCATGTATATTTAAAAATGTGTTTTCTCTATTTTATATATTTTGAGCGTGATAAAATTATATCATTATCACCTTGTGAAAATCATAAAAAACCATTTGATAGTCATATTGAGCAAAATACATAATGAAGCACATGCACAGTCAATCAAATCTACAAAAATTTGAAACAAAAAGTCAAGGGGTGAAGAATACATTATTCATTATTGAAAAGACATGTCTGAGGACAATATTTCTAAGAGAATCCTTGCAAAATTTGAAGAGTTCAATATTCCTTCTTGTTCCGAAAATTATTTTATATACTCTTGATGAATATGATTTAAACCTTGTTAGGCATAAACATACACCCATGTGAGTAGGTTTAGAGTAAAAACACATAATTGATCAAGTTATCACTGGTGATTTTCATACTTTGACATTTAGTAATTTATTTTATAGTATTGATTTTATTTCTCATATTTATCATAATTTTGAATATGTACTTGAAGCAAATGGAAGAAAAGTCTTATCTAATAAACATTTTATATGAAAAATCATAACATCATGCCTTATTAATGAGGATAAAATTGAAAACCCTCACAAAAAATATGAATAGGACACATATTAGTTATTTCATTACGATGATAAAAATTCAATAGATGATGATATTATTCATAGGTTGCGTACGAGTTATACATCACATGATTCTATAAACACATTAAGGAAATCGGAGGAAACCTCCATTGTGATACCTCACATGTTACTTTGCAAGCAGGATGAGGACATACTTGCAACCATTTTAGTAAGACAAAGTCTTGTATTCATGATATTGAAGATACATTTGGATAATCATTAGAATCTATTTTATTAGACAATTTTTCATATAATTCTGAGCTTACTGATTTATTCTTGTCTTCTTCTTCCAATTATTTTTACAGTAATGAAGCAAGTGCAAAATCAATCATCCATTTAGAAAATTTAAACAAAAAGTCAAAATGGGACAGGAAGACATTATTGATTATCAAGAAGGAATATCCTAGGAAAATATTTCTGAAAATACCCTTTCAAAATTTCTATATAATACAATTGTCTTTGTTGTTATAGAAATTAGTTATCAAACCTATTATGAATATGTTTTATACCTTGTTATGCATACAAATGTAGAAATATGGTGTAGAATTGCAATTATTCAAGAAATTCTAACCTAAATCAAGAGACACAATTCTACTATATTGCTTTGTAGAAATCAATTCAAAACTTAGAACAACAATCTCATACATGCAATAAGAAATAACACACATGCACAATATTTTTCTAGGGGAAATAAATAGTTAAAAACCCCTTAAGCATGCTTGCACTAATCATATGAATAAAGAATGTTTTACAATTTCTAGCCTACTCTCAACGTAACCTACAAGTGAATAACCTATCTCTCTCCTCAATTAGAATATCTAACGTAGACTTATTCAATTTATGCCTCTTCTTGAGCCCCTATTTCTTTGCACAATCCTTGAGGAATTAGGCCTTATTCTATAGGAATTTTTCTCTAATTAATTGCGCAATTCCAAAGGTTGGATCATTGATTACATGCAACACTTGTACAGTCAAGACTAGTCTAGAATTAACTTTACACTACCTTAGAATCTCCACCACAGCTGGGGAAGTCAAATTATCTACATGCACTAGGTATTTTGGGTTGATTTATCAGTTAACTAGATGATCACTGAGTTATATTATTGTCCCACTGCACAATGAGCCTTCCACTAGTTCTATCAACAGTTTGAACTATTTTAACTAAATACAACAGAAAATAACTGACATTGATTGCTACAAATTAGAAATGGCACATGCTTAACTGAACTCCAAGCCATATAACTTGAATTTACTAAGCTAACTCAATGACAAGAACCATGTCACACAAGTTAACTGCCTCCAAGTTGTTTAGTGATGTGGAAATTCGAATCTTTCTCAATTTGACCTGGACAAGTCAAATTGAGACTTTCTTGCTACACTTCTCAACACTCCCTCTTATTAAGAAAGGGATTTCAACAACCGCTATCCTACACCTGTACAATGTACTATAGCAACACCTCTCACTATTTCTTCTGCTACTGAAACATCTACAACTCAGAAGCATGAAAAGAACTTAATCAACTATGTCTACAAATGTCTACTGAGAAAATTGTGTGGTTCCTAATTTTGCTACCGAGCCTCCTATACTATAAACACTCCTTTGCACTCGTTAGTGTATAAGTAACAGTGATCCTCCTTCTACTGAATAATGTTGCACCCTGTAGTAAGGTAATGATCGATGATGAGAAAATGTCATGGTTCCTGCCCAAATTTTTACAATTCTAGGACTAAGGATCTGCGTTGCCCCACCTCTAGAGGTATTGATGCATGCATGGAAAAATCTACCTCTAACTTGTAGAGGTTTCTCACTCTCACTCCAATCTTCTTCTCTTGCCTTGTATCTATGTGTCTCAGAAAAGATTTCCCTTTATTGAAATCACATCATAGCCACGGTCTTCCAAAATCATTACAAAAATGAGGTTCTTATTCAAGCCTGGTACAAACATAACATCTTTGAGGAAAAGAGAGGAGCTTAACACTCAAATTTTTCTTTTACTAGGTTGGAAATTATTCTTTGAGCTTCCTAGATTCTCATTGACGAATGGAGGAAATTATTATATCTATGAAGGTTGAATGTTATGAATGCAGTCCTTGTAATAATTCTTCATTGCTATTCTTTTTTCTTTATATCGAATAACAGGAGGACATATAGGGTTTCTTACCCTATATATGGTTTTTTTTTTAATTCGGAAAAAGTACTTTTATTTCAGTAGAGCTACAAGCTCTTTAACAGTGATTTTGTTTTCTATCTATTTAAAAAAAATGATATAAATTATTTAATAAGAATGATTATTGTTGGGACTTTATCTATATATATATATATATATATATATATATATATATATATCTATATATATATATATATATATATATATATATATATATATCTATATATATATATATATATATATATATCTCTATATATATATATATATATCTATATATATATATTTATACATATTTTCCCATTCTGGTAATTTTCCTTATTGTTATTAGTAAATTAATTGTTCTTTTTTTGAACACTCTCTCTCTCAAGAGAGAGAGAGTTAATAATTAATTTAATTGAGTCTGAACTCGACATTTTAATGTTATGTTGTCTCTATGACAATGACCCTCCAAAATTTTGTTCTAACTCAATTTTGGAGCCTACGTTAACTGTAATTCTAAGATATCTAGTGTCATCACATTGTTTGATTGGCTATCCTTGTGTTTTCTCTAAGTGTCACATCCTCCTGAATCAATGTTTTCTAAGTGTCGTCACCTTATGCTTAACAATGTTTGTGTTATCTTGTCCAAATATGGTTGAAAACATAAATTTTCTTAACTTAGAAGCTAGCTTTGTTGACCATGCAAAACACAAACAAAAGTGAGAGAAAAGCACTTTCCTTGCATAAAATTTCACTCCAAGATGACAAAGACTTGCACTCTAGTTGAGAAAACTACTTCAGGCTGAACAACTGCGTCGTAGTGGAGCGCACTCCTTCACGCTCAATCAATGCACCCTCCACTTGAGTGCACTCCTTCGACTCAAAGACTTGTGTTGTCTTCAACACATGCATGTGTTTTTCTTATTGCATGTGGGTGCACTCCTAGAAAATAGGAGCCCCACTTTACTTCACTTGACTAACTCATCGACTCATTAACAAGTGGCGAGCATGCATGAAATGGATATGTATGTAATGTCCTTATAATCAATGTTGATAATCATTCTTTCACATAATCACTCTCATCTAGGTTGAGTGTAATCCTTTTGATCAGGAAGATCTTTGTCGATTTTCATTCCAAGTAAGTTTTGCATGTTGACTATATTTCTTGCCTTCGATATTTTTGTATCGATCTTACTTTCCTTGTTGGTGTTTCAATTCTCTTTAGTTTCTTTGCTGGCATTTTAGTTCATTATTTCTACCACAAGTGTCAAATTGTTGTCATAGGTTGTGACTCTTCACATTCTGCAACTCTCCATATTCTAATCATGATTACGATGGAATCGATAAGAAATTGTAGATATTTCCTCTCAGCATTTATATAATTCTATCTTGTTGTTGAACCTTTTCTTGAGAAATTCCAAGATAGAGAGCACTTTTGGAAGCAAAGGCTTGACTGTCAATGAAAATTGCGCCCATAAAGACAATTTTTCCTCAAGAATGCACTCCTTCTACATGAAGAACTATGCCCTCCTTGAGTGCATGGGCACACCTTGAACCCACGAGTGTTTTCCCCTTCATCCCTTCGACATGTACCCTTGCACCCTCCTTGTTCCCTTGAGTGCATGAGTGGACTTGGAAGGCTTGAAGCTTAACTCCTTCAGCCCTTTGGTGTGCACCCTTGCATCCTCTTAGCCTCCTTGAGTGCATGAGGGCATCTCAAACATATGAATGATTTTCATCATGCTTCAATAGTGGTCTCTATTCCCTTGATGAGCTCTCTATCTTGCTTGAGCACATGAGTGCATCTTGAAGCTCTCTTCTGAACATTTCATCTTCCTTCATGCTCCGACAATGCACCCTCCTTGTTCTAATGGAAATTTCTTGCTTGTACAAGTAACCATGTCCTGTCTTTGATAGGATTATACTCTCAACTAAGTTTGACTACCTTTTCAAAATGATTTTCAAATTTGTTTATTGTAATAGATAGAGGATTTAATAAAGCTAATTTTTGTTGCCATGAGTGTGCTTCCACATATAGGTGTTCCAACTACTAGTATTATTACTTTATCATCATCTGTTGGAACGATGCCTCTCACTATAGTTGAGTGACCTCGAAAGAAGCTTTAGAAGCAAGAATTGAATAAGCAATGGAAGTTACAAAGCCTACCATCCTTATTATTACAAATACACAGTGATTGATAAACAAATCTACCGAGGTCACGTGGAAAAATATTAAGGACACATTCGTGCAGAAGCAATTCTCTGAATGTTTGGAAGACAAGGAAGTATACATTAATATTAGGTGGTCCAAGATACACAAGATTACATGCAAGTTTCAAGTCATACCTTGTGCAGAGGTTCAAGTAATTTAATGGATTCTATCACACATGGATGATTTAGATTTGGTGCTTCATAGTGAAAGTGGTGGTCATGTTTCCACCTACTATGGATGGAAAATGTGGAATTAATATAAGATGCTAAAGCCCATAGAATATGTCAATAAGCTTTTACACTAGATAGGTTCATATCGACACAAGTGATATCACCAAATCTTGGTGTCGAGAGCCTGCTGATTTCTGAAATCACCCATCTACAGTTTACCCACCTAGGATTCTTAGGGAGGTGTACCAATACCTTATTGTTATGTGTTTTAGGATGCATGGGCAGAAGAACGCTAAAGTGTTTGAAGAGAATTGGATATTTATGCTCAACTTGGTTGTTACCTGTGGAAAAGTATTCAATTTGGAATATATACATTCTTTTGAGTTGCAACATCATGTTAGAAAGGCTAAAGAATCTCTAAGAATGAACCAAACACCAGAATTTTATATCTTAGCATATATATTAGATGGGATCTATGCACAATATGCATTCCTAGAGATGTATTTGAAATGGACCCCACATGATAAGTTTCTAGTTTACTTCCACTGCAGGGTATTATCAAATTTGAGTTTCAAAGGGGCATACAATAGATTGGTAGAGAATTTATTCGTAGTCATATTTTAAATGATATATTATATTGATCCTCTTTTCATGACTGACTCAGTGAAGGAGTCATTACATGATACCACAGATTGGTTTTCTATGCCAAAAGGAACATATATCAGTTGATCTAGATGTCATATTTCTCCTCATCTTATGTCGTGATATGTGACTAACAAGGTGGTATTGCAAGAAGTGTCTTATCAATTGAATAAAGAGTTACCAGGAGTTCTTCACAGAAAGAAGAAATCTCCTTGGCCCACCTTTCCTTTGAGGATCAGAATGTATGAGCTGAAGAGCCATAAGGTGGCGAAAGAAGAAACACAAAAGCTAGATTACTTGTGCTTTACAATGAAGGAATTTCATGGGTATGACCCCAGGAGACTGTGCAAGAAACATTTTGATAGGATTGGCTTCTCTTGGGGATATTCATCAATTATTAATGCAGAAGATTAAAAGGTGAACAACTGGTACAATGCACTAAGAAAGACACATCAAGGAGTTGAATTCTATTATCCCCTAGTTCCACTAGCTGAAGATGTACAGGTACATGAGGCACCACAAGTAACTACTCAACTAAATACTGTAGATCCTAGGAAAAGGATCAAGCATGATCCAATGGCACAAAGTAGTAGGAAATAGAAAGTTGATCCTTGAATAAGGGAGTTATTGAAGTTGAACAAGAAAATAGAGAATTAAAGGAAAAGATGAAACATGAAGAAGAAGAAGAGAAGAGGAAGCAAGATGAATTGCTCAGGAAGAAACAAGAAGAAGAAGAGGAAAGAAGGAAAATGGAGGAAGAACAACAAAGGAAGTCATAGGAGGAGGAAGAAACATAGAGGCTGGAGGAAGAACATATGACTCGGGAAATAGAATAATAATTAGAGGAATATGATGTCATCCAACCCATAGATGATGAACCAGGTTCTCCGATATAACCTTTTCTCATGGGTGGCCATCTCTCATTCGATGAGATGGGGATCACACCTCCACTAGAAGATAAATTCATGGACATGCACAATGTCACATTTGATCAACTAAGAAATAGGATCATGCAACAAAGGTGAATATTCTTCCCAAATGATCCTTAGAATCTTGCCTTTGTATCCATAGAAAAGGTGATAATTGCAAACACCAAGAGGAATCCCCAAAAAATCGTGATAGCTAATGTTTCTTTTGCTACAATGACACAAGATAACATAGAGTATTTTTTGATTGAGAATGCACAATTGAGAAAAGATTTAGCTGCAGTAAAGTAACAAGTGGAACATCTCGCTATAGAAAATCTATGACTACCTTCCCACAACTTCAGCACAACATAGTGGAAGTCTACCATACAGAAGGAATTAGGGCCAATGGAGGATATCATGGTGTAGTTGCATGATGAAGTGATACTTATGCATGAAGTAGTGGTTCTTCTTGTTCATATACAAAAGAAATCATAAGTCTTAAAGCTCCTAAAGGTGAAAAACAAAGATGTTGATCAAATCCACAAATGGGCTACCAAGTATCCATATGTTCCACAATAGTTGGTTAGAAAGGATAGGATTGTTGTTGAGGTAGACAGAGTAAAACTAAGACTCCAACATGATAATTACATTCCACATGGAGAAGAGTCAACTAATAATCTTGCTTCCTGCAACTAACTACACAATGGTTTAGAGTCTCTAGAATAGAAACACAAGATGCCTTCAATGGGATTGCTTGGAGAAATAAGAGGCAACGAAATCATCTTACAAGAGGTGAGGAAGTACATTGAGAAAATGAAGCAAACATTAGAACAAGAGTGCTTGGAGATCACTAAAGACTTTATTCTACAATATTCCATTGCACAAGATACAACTCACATGGAACTATCATGGCTATGGAATAATGTACAATCAAGCTCCAAATCCATATTGACATAAGCACTCGAGGTGAAGATGTGGTTTGCAGTGGAATCTTCGGTCAGGATCAAAGTCATTGCTACATAATTAATAAAAAATTTGTCTTATTATAACTTTTGTCTCATATAGACACCGTATTATATGTATTTTGTCTTTTGTAATGAGTTTAATGTAATAAATTCCAAGAGACACATGTGGAATGCAAAGGGTGATGTATAGAATGTGAAGGGTTGTATGGAAGCCTATAGGTCATAGAAGTTGAATAGTCATGAGGAAACTCAAAATTCATTGCCTTTTGTTATAAATTGCTCCTCATAACTAAAGTAAGGGACTTGGATTATTATAGTCTTGCCTTGGCTTCTCTTTTATTTCATAGGAGATAAATCATTCTGTGGAGAGGCAAGTTGTGGCTTCATGTTCCACTACTAGATCTAATGTTCCACCTATGTAACAATGTACTTTGAATCTTTCATTAATAATTAGAAGCTCTTCGAGCCAGCACTTCTTCATGTATGTATCATGAATGTAGTAAGACTACTATTGACATATTTGTTGTATATGTTGGTGTAATACATGCTAAGACTAATGAACTATTTCATTACTTAGATGTGGATATTGTTGAATGAGTGTTGTTATGCTTTCACAATTGTTGTTTATATTGTGAACCAATTTGCAAGTATTTTTGCTCTTCCACTCACAGGTCTCCCTTAGGATATTACTATTACTTCCCTAACTAGAAGCTTGTTCCCCTTTACTAGTTGTGGAACTTCCTATGCATTCTACATTTGGTGTCACACAAAGCTTACATACTTGTTTCCCCAAAGAGATGTTTGTGATCTCTTGTGTATGTGTTATAATCAAGGCTTACCTCTAAAAACTTTGTAATGGTGGACAGACAATATAGTTGGATGGGACACCTACACCAAATAGTGTGAGATCTAATTGAGACCTCACATCGGGTACATCCCCTGTATGTTGGCGGTATCCAACACCGTCAACATTCTACTACTATTATTTCCAACTTATTTATAATGTTTAATGTTTTATTTCATTACAAATTCTCTAAATAGTGTTCTTACCTATTCCATTTCTACATGTAAAATCAATAATAGATTTGTTTCTGTATTACTTAAATCAAGTAGGTTCATTCAACATTTTTTTTGTTTTGTGCTCATTATGTAAAGAAGCATCCCTAAATTCATTATATTTCAAAGTTTGATACATATTATTAGTTTTGTAACCATTATATAATATTTAAATTTTTTTTCCCTTCCAATTCACTCCTTCCCCTTTTGAAGTAATCTTATCCCTATCATTTACTTTTTACTTTTGCTAACAACTTTCTACCATAAAGGTTGTGGTATAGTATAGTTGAATCTGTGCAAAGACCCTATTTTTCCATATAACTCGATATTTATATTACCCTGGTTAACAATGTATACATTCTTTATTAATTACTTACAACAATAAAGCTCTTCTAGTTACATTTTGTTTTTACATCACTGGCAGTCTTCAATAATAAAAAAATATCTACTGTGTTGTCCTTGATGGCAACCTGCTTGAAAAAGAGGTACTTGATATCAGTATGATGTACTTGATGCCAATATGATGGTCATGAAGCTAATGTAGATATTAGGGATATTGGGACATATATTACAATGGATATGGAAAGAGAAATGGCAGTTCAGTTACAGATGGATGAAAAATGTAACATTTGAGAAAGTATACATGGTTTCTGTGAAGAAGGGTTGCATACATACGCAGGGATTATGAGAAAAAGTCGCATACATAATCTAAACCATGGAAATATGGACACTAGGGGTCATTACCACGGCATTTTCCCATAGTAATTGAAGCGACAATGTTTATTTGATCCCATCAACAAATACTAACAACATTACCAAGGGATTTAGCTAAGGTATTGGATAAGGAAAACATATATATATAAGGAGATGGTGAAGAAGGTTTTAGGTGTGAAAGTAAATGAATTATTTATGTGTGATCTGATCTGAAACAGGTGTGCACCAGGGAGAAAGGAAATGGCTCAGATCCAATAGATCTGAAAATATAGTGGAGACTAATCCTTGACCTATTTATGATTGTAAATAAAAATATTAGATCTACATCTATGATGATGATATGATCTGAATGTAGTAATGTATGAATGTAATAATATGTTTCAATATATGGGTTTAACAAATGTGGTGGTTTGTAATGAAGGTTGGTATCAGAAATTTAAGATCTATATGTAGGTTTGGTTCTGAATAGTCACATACATACAAATATCTATTTTTTTTAGTCACGTATATATTCTGAGATATGATTTTTCAGTATGTTGAGAATTATATGTGGGTGTTGCACATGATAAGCATGTATAGATGCAGGTTTTCTTAATAACTACCACATATATATTCTGAGTTAAATCTGGTTAGGGTTTGAATTGCTACTTGATGATGGAATTTAATGATGTCTATTCTATTTGCTATTATCTGTCAATGATATCTTTATAAGCATGGTATGTGTCTGGTAGTGGTGATTGGGTTTCTTTTCTTGTGGATTGGAATAATGGTTAGTAATGATGTTATAGGATGTTGGTCTATGATTAAGTATCTACTGTGACTCAGTATGTCAGTAATTCAGGGAGTGGTGCAGTGATTCAATTTTATCCTTCAGTTATTTGAGATATGTATGGAGGTTGTATGTAGAGGAAGTGTGTATACATGCAGGTTTTCTTTAGAATAGTCACGTATATATTCTGAGGTTAATATTGATAAAGGATTGTAGTGATTTCACATTTCTTCATTGATGTTTGTCTCTTCTTCAATAATGTGATTAATCGGTGAATTGTTAAATGGTTGTGGTGTGACAATAATACTTGGAATTGCATTGGTTTGATCTAGTGCATTAGTTGAGATTTAGTTCAGTTATTGGATTTCTTCAGTATTCATTGGTTTAATGTTTTAGTAATTAATCTAGTTTACAATGCTTCAGTGATTCATATTTTAAGATTTATTATTTATGTTTGGCACATTGGTTTGGGATTATTGTTGGTGTGGGTCAAGAGTGAAAACATGATGAAAGATGGACTGCATGTTTTGATGGATGATTTATAAGTGGATCTAGAGTGAAACATTTTGAAACGTGGTCCAGAAGGTGCTAAAGGATGTAACCTTTTGTCTTCTACTGTTCCAATGCCGCCTTTGTCGTCTAGTGCCTTGGAACTCTACAGTCTAAAACGAGATCTGCTCTCCTGCTGCTACAACAAATTTGCAAAACTTGGTGAATTCAGGTGTATGAATGAATGTTGTTGGTGAAAAATAAAGGGTTACCATATATTTATGGCTAAAAACTCTGTGACTCTGTGGACCCGTAAATAAGGCGGTCCCACAAACCCTACTGAAATTACAACTCTGTGGATCCACAAATGAGGCGGTCCCATAAACCCTAAAACATATATTTCCACCTCACAAACTGCTTCATTTGACTTCAAATAAATGATGAACAAATGGATTTATGAGCTACTTCCTTTTATTTGCAGCACCGCCCATTTACTTCCTTCTTCTTTCTTCCCCGTGAAGTCTCATTGCCGGATGGCAAGGCCGATGCCCTGGTCCAGTCTGTGGTGTACGGGACAGCTCTCGCCGACGTGTGTATTATAAGGACGGGCCCACCATTGTATTACGTGGCCGACAATTGACTCGTCTGTTAGCGTCATGAAGCCATTGCACTTAAATGGAACATTTTGCTTGGAATACTGCATTCTCTACGACGCAATACAACGTGAAGCACGATGGTAAATATTCGCCACAAATGAAGATTTCAATAGTAAATATCTAATGTCAACACTAAGGTTTTCACATTACTTGATGATGCAAATTACATCTATGATAGGAGATTGGATTCCATATGGATGAAGACAAAATAAAAAGTATTCAAGAAGTGTCAAGATGGATGGCTATCATGACTTAAAATTTTGTGTTTATAAGCAATTTTCATATACTACAAATATAAATATAAATTTAAATTTAAGAAATTGTATGGTAAATGATGTAATCAAATTAAGAAATATAATAAAATAAAATTAGAATTGGGACATATGAACGCAAATAAAAGATTAGATTATGAAAATACTGGAAAATACTTAGACAGTACACAAATTTGTCATGTGCTGAAACTAGAAATCTTTGATTAAACTTTTAATGGGTCAAGATTTTATAAAATATAAGTTCATCTCTGCCCAAGATCCAACTAACTGGCCATGCCATCTAACTGTAATTCCCACTGAATCTTCCACTAGGAGGTGTTGTTGGTTGTCTCCTTCTATGTGTGGATGTTTCTTGGTCTTGATATCTTATGTTCCTTCATCTAATTCTTTATCTTCTTCCATGACAACTTCTTGATATTTTCCATCTTCATAACCTACATGCACACATAATTCATTAGCCTTAAAAACATGAGACTCATTGGTTCTACCATGCTGATTTGATTCTATTATAAAACTTCTTATATCTTTCATCAACATGCTCCTCTCCAATTTTAATTCCATGATTTGGTTCATACAGGAAAAATACTTCTTCAAAACAATTATGTTCATGCTCAACTTCTCTGAGTTTCTTAACTCCTTTGAATAAGATATTTATCATATGCCTTAACTTCATTGAATAGAATTGCTTAATAGGCCTTTTGATCTTTTTCTTCATCTCCCATACACTAATATAGTATTTTTGGATTTTTAATAATACTATCATCATCATACCAAGTTGTTTTTTTAACTAAACAATCTCTCTCATTACTTCTTCATCACCCATATTATTTTTACCAACTATCTTAGCATCTTCTCTCAATGTGTTGTGGCTTTGTTTCTCTCTTCTTTCTCTACTCCTACTTGCAATCAACAATTTCTCTACCCAAATTAATTTGAAAATATAAATACCATGTTATTTGTTAGATCTCATTAGATCCCAATAACTTCTCAATTCTCCGCTTCAATCTCATGCAAGATGCTTGTTGTTACCAATATCCTCAAGTTTGCCTCAAAACCATCTTTAACAATTCTACTTAGCTTCCACTCGGCTAGAATTATCTTGAATCTATAATATATTTTTTGTATCTTATGTTTCCTTTTCACATGGTCCTTTGTGCCTTGCATATCTATTACACCATCTACTACATTATATTTGAAAATCAAACCCCTTAATCCTATCTTCGTAAATTAAATTAAATTGAAGTAAATTAAATTAAATTGAAGTTATAACTCAAGAAGAGAAGCACATATGTGTTTCCATCATGTGCGTCTAACACACCTTCATGTGTGTTGACTACTAAATTAAAAATAATATGACTCTTAGGAATATTTAACAATTCTACCTAGCTCCACTCCTTGGCTAGAATTATCTTAAATCTATAATATTTTTTTTGTATCTCATATTTCCTTTGCACATGGTTCTTTGTGCCTTGCATATATATTACACTAGCCATTACATTGACATTAGAATAAATTTGTTAAATGTTGGAGACTTTTTTAAACTTTTATTTTATTTTAATTAGGGCCAACATTGCCATTAGATTAAATTTGTTAAATGTTAAACATTTAAGCTTGACCTCTACCCCATATTGGGCTATAAAGAGCCTCTTGGTGCAATCAGATAGTGTAAGGTGTTTTTTGGCGCAAAAGTTGTCATCAAAAGAGCAACAAAAATAGGTAGAAAAAATGCAAGGGTTTGATTTTGAAATGATCTTTCTAGAGTAGAAGAAGCACCAACTTTATATTATATTACACCTTATATTTCAATATGGAAGGAAGAATCTTGTAATGAATGAGGAAATAACAACAATGTTAAACAAAAAATGAAATGTATAAAGGAATGAATAAACTCTATGAAACAAATTTTAAGGGATTCGCGTTCATTAATTCATCAAACTAAACTTCAATGTTGAGTGTAAGTAGATTTCAACTCCTAAGGCTAAGAAATGCCCCATCTAAACCTTGGGTGAATCCTTGTAAATGAAATTGAAGGAAAGAGTGGGTGGTTATGGTGTTTACTGTTAGGAACAACTGATAAAATACCCTAGTGCTTATTGTAGGTACAACTGATAAATCACCTCAATGCTCATTATTAGAAGGAAGTTGATAAGTCACCTGAATAGTGGGATCCATATTCTCAGTGTTAAACCAAGCATTTGGTGTGAATTCCTTGAATGAAGATTTCCTCAAATAATGGATCCACCGAAATGGTGGTCGACTACAAGAAAACTAATGTGTAGCTAGCCTATAGTTGGGTGGAGAGTGGAAGCCCCCCCTTCAGTTGCCAACTAGTTTAATATATATAGATAATTATATTACAATTGCATATTTAAATCATGAACCATGATGTTCAATGTTATGCTTATGACTAGTATGAGATCTTGTGTGTCTATAATTTTTAATGAATGTCTACTGTGTTGTTCAATATTTAGTTTATTATTGATATGAGAAACTGTGCATTATGATTTCTTAGTTGACAATAATGGTTTCTGAATATATTAACTCAATTTTTTTCTCAGAGCATTAACAATGTGTGATAGATGGATAGCAAATCTTCTTGTATAGTTATTAGTACCTGTGTATTCATGATTAGTTAATTGATATTCATATTCCTATGGAAAAGTTCAATCAGATTGCAGGATGTTCAAGGAATCGATCATGGTTTATTAAATGTTTCATTAAATTGATGAACTAACTAGAATAATTAGAATAATGTGTTTCTACATAAAATATGATGAATTGTATGCAAGGTATTAATTAACAATCCTCTTAATTAATATTATTAATAAATTCTTAATCACTAGTTTATTCCTACTGGCCCACGAAGATGTTGACCGAGAGAAGCATTCCCTAGTTTTCACAAATGCATGCAAGGAAGTGTTAGGAGGAATCCTAATGGAGGAAGTACATGTAATATTCTATGAGTGAAGGAAACTATCAAAGCATGACAATAACTATGTGTCTCATGAATTGTTGATAGAAGTAAATGTGCATGCAATAAATATGTGGAGGCACTACTTGCTTGGGAGAAAGTTTGTGTTGATGTCAGATGATGGAGGATTGAGATACTTGTTTGATTAAACTAAGTTAAATGCTAGAAAATTCATATGATTTTGGTGAATTTTATTTTGAAATCAAGCCTGCTAAGGGAAAGGAAAAATAGGTAGTGTATGGACTTGCTAGAAGTATCCAAGTAGTTCACTAGCAAGCCACGAGCACTCGTGAAATTCACAAAAAAAAAAAAAAAATATTAAAGAATCATGACTACATCATGAGAATTTCTAGTATGTGAAGGAACGATTACAACAAGAACCATGGTGAATAATAAGCAAGAATTGCAAGCTAACTAGTGCTGGTATGCTATTGTTCAAAGATAGATGGTATGTACCTTATGTGATCAACTTGAAAATGCTTATAATGGATGAGTTTAAGAAAATACCTTATTTAGGTAATCTTAGTTACCATAAAATGATAACAACCATAAAAAATTTATATTATTGGCTAGGAATAAAGAAGGAAATAGCTAATTATATTGTGAGATGCTTGGAATGCCAATAAATCCAAGTCGAATGCAGACATCCAGCGGGATTATTACAACCAATTCGAAACCTTGAGTGGGAATGTGAAGTCATATCCATGGAATTCATCAAGGGATTCCCAAAGACATCATTAACAACATGATGCCATTATGGTGGTAGTGGGAAAACTGGATTGAGACTATGTTCAAGATTTGCAGAAATGTGTCAATACCTAGACAAAATGTTAGAGTCACATCATTGTGTGAATAATAGAATCAGATTTGCAACAATAGGACAAATAGAGGAATTACTGGATAAAGAAATAAAAATAAGACTATAGCTACATTAAAATGTATAGAGATTGCCTAGCTAAGGAGGGGGGTGTACCTCTTTAGAGGAGGCATTGGTAAAAGTAAAATCAACATGCTAGCCAATCAACACAACATTGATGGAAAGAAATGTGAATTTGTATTGAAATAATTAAATTACAACTACAAACTAGCTTTCATATTCAAAGTGATTGATTCACTACTAGGTGCATCGTTTATTGTTATACTTATAAAAATATTTGAACTATATTAATATTTCAATGGGAAGTAATGAAATTTTGACTGTTATATCTAGTTACTATGAATTTCCTAAAGACGATAGAAATTCGAGCATATGTTAGATCAATCAAATATATGGCGAGTGGAATTTGGGTCAAACTTGCCTTATGGAGCAACTAATTTCCCTTATCATTTTCTTCTGCTAGGAGATTGGTTGGTTAATCGATGTAGGAAATTCAATGGTGACAACTATGCAATTGAGGTGATATGCTACAATAATTTTCCATAGTTACATTGGTAGCCACTTTACTAAGAGTTGCAAGACTATGATGGAGTGAGTTACAACAAAGGAACGAAGGAGACTTGTGGTAACAAGGAGTCACAATGCAAGTGTTATCATCTTGGAATTGCAACATGAGTGTCTTCAGTTAAGAGTTGTAGCATGTGTGTGTTTTGTTGATGTCCAGAATAGAAGTGTTGTTTGCCCAATATTTTTCGAATTCTTTATGGGATAGACCATGAAAGATGGGAACATAGCCCAAAATTTATATCCTTCTTTATATATATTACAACTTCTAAATAACTACTGATTATATGAATATAGTTAGCATTAGTATCATTGTCCTATTTACATGCATGTACCAACCATAGATATTTCCATAAATCACAAAAGAAAAAAATCAAAATGTCATACCTCACATATTACAAAAGAATCAAAATATCACCTCTCTCTCTCTGATAGACCATAAAAGATGGGAACATAGCCCAAAATTTATATCCTTCTTTATATATATTACAACTTCTAAATAACTACTTATTATATGAATATAGTTAGCATTAGTATTGTTGTCCTATTTACATGCATGTACCAACCATAGATATTGCCATAAATCACAAAAGAAAAAAATCAAAATGTCATACCCCACATATTACAAAAGAATCAAAATATCATCTCTCTCTCTCTCTCTCTCTCTCTCTCTCTCTCTCTCTCTCTCTCTCTCTCTCTCTCTCTACCTCCGACTACACTCCTCATCTGCATAACAAAATGCACTCAAATATAATGGGATCCCTTTTCATCCTAGTAGCATGATCTCTCTCTCTCTCTCTCTCCCCCTCTCTCTCTCTCTCTCCCTCTCTCTCCCTCTCTCTCCCTCTCTCTCCCTCTCTCTCTCTCTCTCTCTCTCTCTCTCTCTCTCTCTCTCTCTCTCTCTCTCTCTCTTTCTCTCTCTCTCTCGCTACTTCCGACTATCTCTCTCTCTCTCTCTCTCTCTCTCTCTCTCTCTCTCTCTCTCTCTCTCTCTCTCTCTCTCTCTCTCTCGCTACTTCCGACTACACTCCTCATCTGCATAACAAAATGCACTCAAATATAATGGGATCCCTTTTCCTCCTAGTAGCATGATTATGACATAGCCCTATAGAAAATAAGGCGTTAAATTCACACCATTCAACCCTATATATGAGTTACAACTAGACCCTCGTATAGTATTGTACATAGTTCCCACATGTTTGGATCCTTTCCATGAGTAACGGGGGATGACATGGGATCCAATAGAATTGGTCAATTTAAATAAGTCTACTTATTGCAGGCTTAACGTTTTCTTATGAACCCTAATTGAGACAATTTTTTCTCCATTGTAAATACATTGGTGTGTATATTATGGGATATAGGTCCATATAAGGGTGGGTCCACAAAAAATGGTCATTTAAGGCCTCAAATTGGTCTTGAATTTTTTTCACTTGAAAATTTTCAAACTCTTTTTCTCAATAACCTTGCAGGCTAATTCCTCTAAATATTCCATCCTAAAAGCATTGAGATGGTTGAAAAATAATATGTTAATATAATCTAGCTTATATTAGTTTTATCACCTATCTATTATGATAAATACATTTATCCCAAATCAAATTTTAAAAGGTTCTTGGTTGTCATTGTGAGTTATTAGGTTTACATGATGAGTTTATTTTTTTTCACATATGCAATAAATTTATTTATATAGACTTAATACACTTTATTCTTATTAAATTGATAAGGGAATACCCTTACCAAGATCAACCTAAACAAAAACATATGTTTAAGCATTGTTGTCAAGGATTAAAGTGAAAGATTTATTTTCCATTTTAAGTGGAAAATATTAATAGTTCTATGACCTAACAATGAATAGGACCTCATCAACACATGTCTAATTTATTACAAGAAAATATTTATCTTACTACAAAATTGTTAAGTATATGTTGAATCATTTGCTTCAAGAGTTTTAATTTTATTGATCAATCCTCTTCTTTTATTTCATGTATATTTAAAAATGTGTTTTCTCTATTTTATATATTTTGAGCGTGATAAAATTATTTCATTATTACCTTGTGAAAATCATAAAAAACCATTTGATAGTCATATTGAGCAAAATACATAATGAAGCACGTGCACAGTCAATCAAATCTACAAAAATTTGAAACAAAAAGTCAAGGGGTTAAAAATACATTATTGATTATTGAAAGAGATGTGTGAGGACAATATTTCTAAAAGAACCCTTGCAAAATTTGAAGAGTTCAATATTCCTTGTTGTTCCAAAAATTATTTTTTATACTCTTGATGAATATGATTTAAACCTTGTTAGGCATAAACATACACCCATGTGAGTAGGTTTAGAGTAAAAACACATAATTGATCAAGCTATCACTGGTGATTTTCATACTTTGACATTTGATAATTCATTTTATAGTATTGATTTTATTTCTCATATTTATCATAAATTTAAATATGTATTGGAAGAAATTGGAAAAAAAATCTTATCTAATAAACATTTTATATGAAAAATCATAACATCATGCCTTACTAATGAGGATAAAATTGAAAACCCTCACAAAAAATATGAATAGGACACATATTAGTTATTTCATTATGATGATAAAAATTCAATAGATGATGATACTATTCATAGGTTGTGTACGAGTTATACATCACATGATTCTATAAACACATTAAGGAAATTGGAGGAAACCTCCATTGTGATACCTCACATATTACTTTGCAAACAAGATGAGGACATACTTGCAACCATTTTAGTAAGACAAAGTCTTGTATTCATGATATTGAAGATACATTTGGATAATCATTAGAATCTATTTTATTAGACAATTTTGCATATAATTCTGAGCATACTGATTTATTCCTGTCTTCTTCTTCCAATTATTTTTACAGCAATGAAGCAAGTGCAAAATCAATCATCCATTTAGAAAATTTAAACAAAAAGTCAAAATGGAAGTGGAAGACATTGTTGATTATCAAGAAGGAATATCCTAGGAAAATATTTCTGAAAATACCCTTTCAAAATTTCTAGATAATACAATCGTCTTTGTTGTTATAGAAATTAGTTATCAATCCTATTATGAATATGTTTTAGACCTTGTTAGGCATACAAATGTAGAAATATGGTGTAGAATTGCAATTATTCAGGAAATTTTAACCTAAATCAAGAGACACAATTCTACTATATTTCTTTGTAGAAATCAATTCAAAACTTAGAACAACAATCTCATACATGCAATAAGAAATAACACACATGCACAATATTTTTCTAGGGGAAATAAATAGTTGAAAACCCCTTAAGCATGCTTGCACTAATAATATGAATAAAGAATGTATTAAAATTTCTAGCCTACTCTCAGCGTAACCTACAAGTGAATAACCTATCTCTCTCGTCAATTAGAATATCTAACCTAGACTTATTCAATCTATGCCTCTTCTTGATGCCCTATTTCTTTGCACAATCCTTGAGGAATTAGGCCTTATTCTATAGGAATTTTTCTCCGATTAATTGCGCAATTCCGAAGGTTGGACCATTGATTACACGCAACACTTGTACAGTCAAGACTAGTCTAGAATTGACATTACACTACCTTAGAATCTCCACCACGGCTGGGGAAGTCAAATTATCTACATGCACTAGCTATTTTGGGTTGATTTATCAGTTAACTAGATGATCACTGAGTTCTATTATTGTCACACTGCACAACGAGCCTTCCACTAGTTCTATCAACAGTTAGAACTATTTTAGCTAAATACAACAAAAAACAACTAACCTTGATTGCTACAAATTAGAAATGGCGCATGCTTAACTTAACACCAAGCCATATAACTTGAATTTACTAAGCTAACTCAATGACAAGAACCATGTCACACAAGTTAACTGCCTCCAAGTTGTTTAGTGATGTGGAAATTCGAATCTTTCTCAATTTGACATAGTCAAGTCAAATTGAGACTTTCTTGCTACACTTCTCAACACTCCCTCTTATTAAGAAAGGGATTTCAACAACCCCTACCCTACACCTGTATAATGTACTATAGCAACACCTCTCACTATTTCTTCTGCTACTGAAACATCTACAACTCAAAAGCATGAAAAAAACTTAATCAACTATGTCTACAAATGTCTACTGAGAAAATCGTGTTGCTCCTAACTCTACTACTGAGCCTCCTCTACTATAAACACTCCTTTGCACTCTTTAGTGTCTAACTAATAGTGATCCTCCTACTACTGAATAATATTGCCCCCTGTAGTAAGGTAATGATCGATGATGAGAAAATTTCATGGATCCTCCCCAAATTTTTACAATCCTAGGACTAAGGATTTGTGTTGCCCCACCTCTACAGGTATTGATGCATGCATGGAAAAATCTACCTCTAACTTGTAGAGGTTTCTCACTCTGACTCCAATCCTCTTTTCTTTCCTTGTATCTATGTGCCTCAGAAAAGATTTCCCTTTACTGAAGATCACATCATAGCAACGGTCTTCCAAAATCACTACAAAAATGAGGTTCTTATTCAAGCCTGGTACAAACATAACATCTTTGAGGAAAAGAGAGGAGCCTAACTCCCTCTTAAATATTACTTACCAATCTCGGTGGCACTATACCTTCCATCATCCCAAATTCAATATGCATCTGGAGATGTTTCATATGGAATGAGGCACCTAAATCCAAGTGCCACACACTCCCCATCACATTGTTGCAAATGCATGCGATCAGGATGAAATCTAGCTCGAACTGTGAAGCCAATGTTTCACCTGCTTCTCCTACTGCAGGCTCCTTCTTGCTAGGATTTTTGTGTGGACACTTTGTAGCATAGTGTATGAATTCATGAAAATTGAAGCATTTTATTTTGGGCAAGTCCTTCTTCTTTCCCCCTTGTTTGCATTCAACCTCTCCTTTGGACTTCTTTCCCTTGTCCTTCAATCCTTTTCTAACTAGAGAAAAGTACTCTTCTGCTTTTATGGATGTTACTCCATCTCTACTATTTATCATGATTTCTTCTTGTACCAAATCAAACCATAACCTTTCCCAATTCAGTAAATTTTCCCTTCCATTCACAAAGCCCTCATAACTGTGCTTGAATTTTGGAAGGCCTAGAATAACTAGGCTCACTAGGTCATATTCTACAATAGTCACACCAACCCCTCCAAGCTCATCTCAAACTTGTGTAAATATGGTGAGATACCACTAAATAATTTTATTCTTATGCATTTTGATATTTCAAATTTTGTCTTTGAGGGACAATTTTCTATTATCACTGTTATTCTCAAATAGCTCTATCAATGCCTTCCACATTACAAAAGGAGTTTCTTTCCCATGTAGATTTGAGACAATGTGGTCTTGCACTCCCTCCAAGATAATTCTCCTTTCTTTGGTACATCTTTCTTCCATTTGGATAGGTTCTATGCATTAGCTGATCCTGGTTTTACAATGTTTGTCTTGGCATATTCTAGCAATTAATGGTCATCAAACACTGCCTCCATGCAATCCTTCCATGAAATGAAGTTCAATTTGTCTTCCAAGGAATACTCTAATTTCATCCCGTTAAAGGTCTTATTCCCAACTCTAAATAAATCTTCCTACATTGATGCTCAAAATTCAAACCTCCCGAGGAACACATTCAAAATTTATGTTATAATGTGAATCCAACTCCGATACCATGTAGAAATATGGTGTAGAATTGAAACTACTCAAGAAATTTTAATCTAAATCAAGAGACGCAATTATACTCTACTACTCTATGGAAATTAGCTCACAACTTATAACGACAATCTTAGACATGAAATAAGAAATAACACACATGCACAATACCTTTTTAGGGGGAATAAATAGCTAAAAACCCTTTAATATTGCTTGCATTAATCATATGAATATAGAATGTATTACAATTGCTAGCTCGCTCTAAGCACAACCTGTAAGTGAATAACATATCTCTCTACTCAATGACAAGCACTGAACTATACTTAGTCATTGTATTCCTCTTCTTGAGCCCCTATTTCCTTAGGAAATTCCTTAGGAATTAGGCCCTATTCTATAGGCATTCTCCTCCAATTGATTGTGCGATTCCTGAGGTTGGATCATTGATTGCATGCAACGCCTATACACTCAAGACTAGCCTACAACTGATGTTACATTTCCTTAGAATGTCCACCACAACTGGGTTGATTGATCAGTTAACTAGATGATAACGAAGTTAGACTGTTGTCCCATTGCACAACTAACCTTTCATTAGTTCTATCAACAATTAGAACTAGTTTAACTGAATACAACTGGAAATAAATGACCTTGATTTCTAAAAATTAGAAATCACACATGCTTAACTAAACTCCAAGCCCTCTAACTCGAATTTACTGAGCCAACTGAGTGACAAGAGCCATGTTGCACAATTTAACTACCTCCAAGTTGTCCGTTGATGTGGAAATTCATTTTTTTCTCAATTTGACCAAGGCAAAGTCAAGTTGAGACTTTCTTGCTACACTTCTCAACAAAAAATACACCCATCCAAGTAGGAATAGTGGAATAACATATATTTTTTGATGTTATTTATGAGGAGTTTTAGAACTTGACATTTAATGATGTATTTTAAAATATTATTTTGATTTATCCTACTTATCATAAATTTTCATATCTATTTGATGTGAATGCAAATAAACTCTTATATAATAGACATTTTATTTATGAAAACTTATTCACATCATGTCTTAGTAATTAAGATGAAATTGAAAACCTTCGCAGTGAATATTGAAAGGATCCATATCATCTATTTCATTATGATAATAAAAAATTAATAGCTTATGAGATTATTCAAAAGTTTCATATGAGTCAAACATCACATGATACTATAACAAGTTAATTAAAGACGAGTAAAATTCCATTTTCATACCTCACATATTACTCTACAAGCAATAGGAAGGTCTACCTGCAACCATTTTAGCGAACCAAAAGCCATATGTTCATGATAAGAAGGTGTTTTATTAGTGAAATCTAAAACTCCAATGTTGTGAGAATGTTGTTTTTAAGTGATAAGTTTAAGGTTTAGTTTGAAGTGGTGTTATGTTTTCTTAGGTATTAATTTTACTTATGATTAAAAATTTTCATAAAACTGGTGTAACCAACAAAATTCATTCTTTCTTGGTTACATTGGAAAAATGATGTTACATAGCCTTGTTATTGTTGATAGTTAGAGACGGAGAATTGTATATATTAAGTATCTTTTGAGGAAAAAAAGAATTGTTGAAGCATGTGCTTTGAGCTATTTTAATTTATAATTCAATTTATAGGACCTCTAATAAATCAAATCCGTTACATCTCAACTACCCTAACATATCCTAATAAGAATGATATATTGACTAACAAATTTTCCTATTGTATGTTTTCTTGATAGTCTTCAAAGTATGACCGAATAGGATATTTTCTTGTTAGTAGATCGTCTATAATAATATCATACAAGCTATGCTACTTTCTTCCTCATTCATAGCACAAGAGACTAGTATAAATCCTCACTTCTAACAGTAATTGTTTTTTAACAGTAATAATAACAATTTGTTCCGTAAACATTCCATTGTATAGTATAATGTCTTCCACTCTTTTTTTACTAAAAATATCTTAATTCGTTTATGAAGTCTTATGGAATTAATATTTCTTTTCCCACAACTTATTAAATTAGGTTTATATTCATATATTGCAAGTTTTAATTTTGAATATTCCATAGTTCTTTATTCATGTTTCTCATATTTAAATGAATACCTCTTTGTTTATCATTATATATTTGTTTTTAAAACTCTTCAAAAGAATATGAATATCGATTTATTTGTAGTTATAACAATCTTATATATATATATATATATATATATATATATATATATATATATATATATATATATATATATATCGACCTTCAAAGTGATCATAAATAGTGCTCAAAGATTTTATCTAAAAATAAGATGAACCTCTGGTGCAAACAACAAAATATTTCAAAGCTATTTTATAATTGGTCTACGACATGTCTACATAACTTTAATTCTTATGGTAACTCCATGGTTTTTTTTTAACATAGTATATTTAACAGATTAACTTATTGGATTTTTCCTACGATCACATATTCAATATATTTTTCTTTTTATTAAAGTATGGTTCTCGATTTCTTTATGTTATAAATAAGCTTCGGGAATGTTCTTCGTCGAGGTGAGAAACGCATTCCTGCGGCCATGTTTACCATATTTTTATAATGGATCCAACAATTCAGGTGCCTTATAGCAAAATCGATGGTCAATATATGATTAGGGTTTTGGGCTTGGTTGAATGTGTTTTCTTAGGGTTCGGCACCACCCTTGTGTTTCTCATTTTTCATTTCTCCTTAATTATGCCACTTCGTGGCCATGGTTCTACTCCTTTTTCAATAGATATCCACCATTCTCGATGGCTTAACACTAAATGTGTAATCTCAATGTGTAATTTACCTCCATCTGTCATTCAAAGATTACTGAGTTTACGTTGTTATCTATTTTCAAGACTTTTCTTCTATAGTGTGTCAACAACACTCTTAAAGGTAAGGATGCTTAACTCTTCAACTCAGTTATATATCCATGGGTTCTAGTTAAAAGTCATTTTACAACTATTATACAACAAAACTTACGTTTGATTCTCAAAAAAATTATTCTTGTAGGTTTTCTAGGTTGTTTTGTTCTTTCACAATGATTTCTTGCAATGGTTGTAATTTTCATTAAATGGTATGGAGTCAATTCTCCCATATGGATTCTTACAAAGTAATTTTTTTCTTCATTTAAACTCTATTTTTTCTTTTCTTACTTATAAGGGTTAATCTTTAACCATGTTTTGTGCCAATTTTAGAGACAGTAATACCTTATTTTTCGTTTAGGGTCTTAACCTTGTTTCAAAGTATTCTTACTTTCTACTAAACTGTAGGAATTACATTTTTATTTGTCGGTGTATCAATTTAACTTCACGACCAACCCTGTTCTCTACCAACTATATCAATATTTTTCGGTTCATGTTTTATGATTTATTTGTTTTCTCGTATAGTTGACCATTTTATGATTTATTTGTTTTCTTGTATAGTTGACCACCCCTTCTTTACTTATTTATAGAAGAAAGTTCAAAGGGGTCACAGTTACACAAGTAATTACCCTTAACAAAGTCCAGATTAAAATCTTTTATTTTAACAAGTTATCCTACTATGTAGTGACAATACATAGTTCTATTCTTCTTGTGGCAGGTGTTAATCTATACTACTCTTCTTTAGAGAATTATTTGTCTACTAAATATTTTTTAGGGTTTTTTGTTCAACACTAAAATTTTTCTTTCCCTAGGTTGGAAATTATTCTTTAAGCTTCCTAGATTCTCATTAACGAATGGAGGAAATTATTATATCTGTGAAGGTTGAATGTTATGATTGCAGGCCCTGTAATAATTATTCATTGTTATTCTTTTTTCTTTATATCGAATAACAGGAGGACATATAGGGTTTCTTACCTTATATATGGTTTTTTTTTTATTCAGAAAATGTACTTTTATTTCAGTAGAGCTACAAGCTCTTTAACATTGTTTTCTATCTATTTAAAAAGAATGATATAAATTATTTAAGAAGAATGATTATTGTTTGGACTTGTATATATATATGTATATATTTGTTTATACATATTTGCTCATTCTTGTAATTTGCCTTATTTTTATTAGTAAATTAATTATTCCTTTTTTGAACACGAGAGAGAGAGAGAGAGAGAGAGAGAGAGAGAGAGAGAGAGAGTTATTAATTAATTTAATTGAGTCTGAACTCGACATTTTAATGTTATGTTGTCTCTATGACAATGACCCTCGAAAATTTTGGTCTAACTAAATTTTGGAGCCTACGTTGACTATCATTCTAAGATATCTAGTGTCATCACATTGTTTGAGTGGCTATCCTTGTGTTTTCTCTAAGTGTCACATCCTCCTGAGTCAATGTTTTCTAAGTGTCGTCACCTTATGCTTAACATTGTTTGTGTTATCTTATCCAAAGATGGGTGAAAACATAGATTTTCTTGACTTAGCAGCTAGCTTTGTTCACCATGCAACACACAAACAAAAGTGAGAGAAAAGCACTTTCCTTGCATAAAATTTCACTCCAAGATGACAAATACTTGCACTCTAGTTGAGACAACTGCTTCAGGCTGAACAACTGCGTCATAGTGGAGTGTACTCCTTCGTGCTCAATCAATGCACTATCCACTTGAGTGCACTCCTTCTACTGAAAGACTTGCGGTCTCTTCAACACATGCATGTGTTTTTCTTATTGCATGTGGGTGCACTCCTAGCAAATAGGAGCCCCACTTTCATCTGGGTTGAGTGTAATCCTTTCGATCAAGAAGATCTTTGTCAACTTTCATTCCAAGTAAGTTTTGCATGTTGACTATATTTCTTGCCTTTGATATTTTTTCTATTGATCTTACTTTCCTTCTTGTTGTTTCAATTCTTTTTAGTTTCTTTGCTAGCATTTTAGTTCATTCTTTCTTCTACAAGTCTCAAATTGTTGACGTAGGTTGTGACTCCTCACATTCTCTAACTCTCCATATTCTAATAATGATTACAATGGAATCGATAAGAAATTGTAGATATTTCCTATTAGAATTTTTATAATTCTATCTTGTTGTTGAACCTTTTCTTGAGAAATTCCAAGATAGAGAGCACGTTTGGAAGCAAAGGCTTGACCATCAATGAAAATTGTGCCCATAAAGACAATTTTTCCTCAAAAACGCACTCCTTCTACACGAAGAACTATGCCCTCCTTGAGTGCATGAGCACACCTTGAACCCACGAGTGTTTTCCTCTTCATCCCTTCGACATGTTCCCTTGCACCCTCCTTGTTCCCTTGAGTGCATGAGTGGACTTGGAAGGCTTGAAGCTTAACTCTGTCGACCCTTTGGTGTGTACCCTTGCATCCTCTTAGCCTCCTTGAGTGCATGAGTGAATCTCAAACATATGAATGATTTCCTTCATCCTTCAATAATGGTCTCTATGCCTTTGATGAGCTCTCTTTCTTTCTTGAACACATGAGTGCATCTTGAAGCCCTCTTCTGAACATTTGATCTTCCGTCATGCTCTAACAATGCACCCTCCTTGTTCTAATGGATATTTCTTGCTTGTACAAGTAACCATGTCCTGTCATTGATAGGATTATTCTCTCAACTAAGTTTGATTGCATTTTAAAAATGATTTGCAAATTTATCTATTGTAATAGATAGAGGATTCCATAAAGCTAATTTTTGTTGCCATGAGTACGCTTCCACATACAGGAGTTCCAACTACTAGTATTATTACTTTATCATCATCTGTTGGCACGATGCCTCTCGCTATAGTTGAGTGACCACGAAAGAAGCTTTAGAAGCAAGAATTGAATAAGCAATGGAAGTTACAAAGCCTACCATCCTTATTATTACAAATACAAAGTGATTCATAAGCGAATCTACCAAGGTCACGTGGAAATATATTAAGGACACATTCATGCAGAAGCAATCCTCTGAATATTTGGAAGACAAGGAAGTATACATTAATATTAGATGGTCCAATATACATGAGATTGCATGAAAGTTCCAACTCATACCTTGTGCAGAGGTTCAGGTAATTTAATGGATTCTATCACACATGGATGATTTAGATTTGGTGCTTCATAGTGAAAGTGGTGGTCATGTTGCCACCTACTATGGATGGAAAATGTGGACTTATTATAAGATGCTAAAGCCCATAGAATATGTCAATAAGATTTTACACTAGATAGGTTCATATCGACACAAGTGATATCACCAAGTCTTGGTGTCGAGAGCCTGCTGATTTTTGAAATCACCCATCTACAGTTTACCCACCTAGGATTCTCAGGGAGGTGTGCCAATACATTATTGTTATGTGTTTTAGGTTGCATGGGTAGAAGAATGTTGAAGTATTTGAAGAGAATTGGATATTTATGCTCAACTTGGTTGTTACTTGTGGAAAAATATTCAATTTTGAATATATACATTCTTTTGAGTTGCAACATCATGTTAGGAAGGCTAAAGAATCTCTAAAAACAAACCAGACACTAGATTTTTATATGTTAGCATATATATTAGATGGGATCTGTGCATAGTATGCATTCCCATAGATGTATTGGAAATGGACCCTAGATGATAAGTTTCTAGTTTACTTCCACTACAGGGTATTGTCAAAATTGTGTTTCAAAGGGGCATACGATAGATTGGTAGAGAATTTATTCATAGTCATGTTTTAAATGATATATTATATTGATCCTTTTTGCATGATTGACTCGGTGAAGGAGTCATTACATGATATCATAGATTGGTTTTCTATGCCAAAAGGAACATATATCAGCTGATTTGGATTTCATATTTCTCCTCAGCTTATGTCGTGATATGTGACTAACAAGGTGGTCTTGCAAGAAGTGGCTTATCAATTGAATAAAGAGTTACCAGGATTTCTTCACAGAAAGAAGAAATCTCCTTGGCGCACATTTCCTTTGAGGATCAGAATGTATGAGTTGAAGAGCCATAAGGTGGCAAAATAAGAAATATAAGAACTAGATCGCTTGCACTTTACAGTCAAGGAATTTCATGGGTATGACCCCAGGAGACTATGCAAGAAAAATTGTGATAGGATTCGCTTCTCTTGGGGATATTCATTAATTACTAATGTAGAAGATTAAAAGGTGAACAACTGGTACAATGCACTAAGAAAGACACATCAAGGAGTTGAATTCTATTATCCCCTAGTTCCACTAGCTAAAGATGTACAGGTACATGAGGCACCACAAGTAACTACTCAAATAATTACTGTAGCTCCCAGGAAAAGGATCAAGCATGATCTAATGGCACAAAGCAGTAGGAAATAGAAAGTTGATCCACTGAATAAGGGATTTATTGAAGTTGAACAAGAAAAGAGAGAATTAAAGGAAAAGATGAAACATGAAGAAGAAGAGAAGAGGAAGCAAGATGAATTGCTCAGGAAGAAACAAGAAGAAGAAGACGAAAGAAGTAAAATGGAGGAAGAACAACAAAGGAAGCCATAAGAGGAGGAAGAAACATAGAGGCCGGAGGAAGAACATATGACTCGGGAAATAGAATAATAATTAGAGGAATATGATGTCATCCAACCCATAGACGATGAACCAGGTTCTCCACTATAACCTTTTCTCATGGGTGGCCATCTCTCATTCGATGAGATGGGGATCACACATCCACCAGAAGATAAATTCATGGACGTGCGAAATGTCACATTTGATCAACAGAGGAAGAGGATCATGCAATAAAGGTGAATATTCTTCCCAAATGATCCTTAGAATCTTGCCTTTGTATCCATAGAAGAGGTGATAATTGCAAACACCAAGAGGAATCCCCAAAAAATCATAACAACTAATGTTTCTTTTGCTACAAAGACACAAGATAACATAGAGTAATTTTTGAATGAGCATGCACAATTGAGAAAAGAGTTAGCTGCAGTAAAGTAACAAGTGGAACATATCGCTATAGAACATCAATGACCACCTTCCCACAACTTCAACACAACATAGTGGAAGTCTACCATACAGAAAGAATCAGGGCCAATGGAGGATATCATGGTGTAGTTGCATGATGAAATGATACTTTTGCATGAAGTAGTGATTCCCCTTGTTCATATACAAAAGAAACAATAATAAGTCTTAAGGCTCCTAAAGGTGAAAACCAAAGATGTTGATCAAATCCACAAATGGGCTACCAAGTATCCAAATGTTCCGCAATAGTTGGTTAGAAAGGATAGGATCGTTTTTGAAGTAGATAGAGTAAAACTAAGACTCCAACATGATAATTACATGCCAATTGGAGAAGATTGAACTGATAATCTTGCTTCCTGCAACTAACTACAAAATGGTTTAGAGGCTCTAGAATAGAAACACAAGATGCGTTCAATGGGATTGCTTGGAGAAATAAGAGGCAATGAAATCATTTTACAAGAGGTGTGGAAGTACATTGAGAAAATGAAGAAAACATTAGAACAAGAGTTCTTGGAGATAACTAAAGACATTATTCTACAATATTCCATTGCACGAGCTAACACTCACATGGAACTATCGGGGCTATGGAATAATGTACAATCAAGCTCCAAATCCATATTGACATAAGCGTTGGAGGTGAAGATGTGGTTTGCAGTGGAATTTTCGGTCAGGATCAAAGTCATTGCTACATAATTAATAAAATTTTTGTATTATTATAACTTTTGTCTCATATAGCCACCATATTATATCTATTTTGTCTTATGTAATGAGTTTAATGTAATAAATTCCAAGAGACACATGTGGAATGCAAAGGGTGATGTATAGAATGTGAAGGGTTGTATGGAAGCCTATAGGTCATAGAAGTTGAATAGTCATGAGGAAACTCAAAATTCATTGTCTTTTGTTATAAATTGTTCCTCATAACTAAAGTAAGGGGCTTGGATTATTATAGTCTTGCCTTGGTTTCTATTCTATTTCATAGAAGATAAATCATTCTATGTAGAGGGAATTTGTGGCTTCATGTTCCACTACTAGATCTAATGTTCCACCTATGTAACAATGTACTTTGAATCTTTCATTAATAATTAGAAGGTCTTCAAGCAAGCACTTCTTCATGCATGTATCATGAATGTAGTAAGACTACTATTGATATATTTGTTGTATATGTTGGTGTAATACATACTAAGACTAATGAACTACTTTGTTACTTAGATATGGATATTTTAGAATGAGTGTTGTTATGCTTTTACAATTGTTGTTTATATTGTGAACGAATTTGTAAGTATTTTTTCTCTTCCACTCATAGGTCTCCCTTAGGATATTACTATTACTTCCCTAACTAGAAGCTTTTTCCCCTTTACTAATTGTGGAACTTCCTATGCATTCTACATTTGGTGTCACACAAAGCTTACATACTTGTTTCCCCAAAGAGATGTTTGTGGTCTCTTGTGTATTTGTTATAACTAAGGCGTACCTCTAAAAACTTTGTAATGGTGGACAGACAATATAGTTGGATGGGACACCTACACCAAACAGTGCGAGGTCTAATTGGGACCTCACATCGGGGACATCCCCAGTATGTTGGCGGTACCCAACACCGTGAACATGTTACTACTGTTATTCCAAAAGATTTAGAAGACAACATAATGTTGAAAGGAATGAATTTATTTTAGATGTTAAATATTTCTTAAAAATTAAAGCTAATTTAAAATCTAATTTACTAAGGATCAAAAACTAAATTTAAGAAGTTAATTTACGAAAAATTAAAATCTAATTTATAAATGAAGTTAATTTACAAAAGATTAAACACAAATTTATAAAAGATTTTTTTTCCTAAATCCAACATTATACTAAAAATAAAAACATTATACTCAAAGCAAAAACATTAATTTGTTTAAGGCTCTTGTTTTCTCAAACCATTATTTATTTAATAAAATTAATAAGTTTTCACTCTTTGATATGCTATATGAGATCCAGATATTAGCCTTGCTTGTGAATATTGCTAAAGATGTTGAAGAGGACCAAATAGTATTCAAGTTAATGTATCTTTGTCCTCATGTCTTTGTCTCAGTGTCTCTGGTCTTAGTAGTGAATTGTAAGAATAGTGGATGGCAAACGCTTTTTATAGTTACTAAAGAGATACTCGTTTCAAAATGGGAATCGTCAAATAAAGAGACACTCGATTGTTTGAAATTTTATTATTTAAATATTATAAAATCTTATTTTTATTTTAAATTCATAAATTTGTAAAGTATAGATAATATTAATTTATATTAAAATAAAAATATTTCAAACTTATATCTCATCTTTTATATTTGAAGTTAATTAAAATTTGAAAACCAATAACTACACTTTCCCTAACCAAAAAGTGAACAAAATAATAACTCATCTTTCCTGATTCACTCTTTACTTTTTCATAAGGTCATATTTGATCTCTGCAATGAAATTGTTATGATAGAAAAATAACTAATAAATTAAATAAATAAAAAATATGTTTATATTTATGATTATCCACTATTTTTAAATATATTACAGTCTTAACGTTACCATCATATAAAACAATAATTTTTTTGAAACTCATTAAAATAAAATATTATGAAAAGTTAAATTTAAAACTAATAATATCTACGTTACTCGCTAGTCATAAAATATCACAATATTGTTAAAAAGATAAGACAAGGAAGAAGATTATAATGCACATATGTACCAGCAGTATAATATTTCTTTATATCGATTTGAATTTCTCCCCATCTCTTCATTAGAAAATTCAAATTTACTGTGAAGTTATTTTACCAAAAATTCAATTTACCAAAAATTTTGTGGAGATAAACTGGAATTTTTTTTGGTAATTTGGTAAATATTAGAACACTAGTTTATAGAGAGATCACTAGTTTACACAGAAAGATACATATGAAAAATTTTAATGGTCAAATAAGATCAATAGTTTATAAAGAAAAAAGATTAGGAAATTTGAAAGACAAAACAAATATAACACATATGTACACAAAGTAAAATAATTATTTATATCCATCTGAATTTCTCCCCATCTATTCATTCCGAAATTCAATTTACCGTGGAAATAGTTTTACCAGAAATTCAATTTAATTTTGGTAATTCGGTAAATATCAAATATGTATGGACTCGATTAAATATAGTTTAACTATTATTTTTGTTGTAGTAATATTATTATTTTCACTACACTCGCCCATCTAACACTCATTAATCTAAGACTTACACATATAACATATCACATATAATGCTCACCCATCTAATGCTCATACATCTAACACTCACCCACCCATCCACCCTAAACTGGGTTCACACATCTAACACTCACCCACCCATCCACCATAAACTGGGTTCACATATCTAACACTCACCCACCCATCCACCCTAAACTGGGTTCACACATCTAACACTCACCCACCCATCCACCATAAACTAGGTTCACACATCTAACACTCACCCACCCATCCACCCTAAACTGGGTTTTAGAGTGCCTCTTGGTGCAATGAGATAGAAAGCTTGAGCTATCATGTAAATGAGTAGCTATAGCAAATTTTGATTTAGGAAGACATTGAAAAAACTTAAACATGTAAAGTTCAATGGTGTTCAACCAATAAACCAAGGTGAGAACCCATTCTTAAAGCCAATAGCCATTATTTCCATAACTAACTATTAGCTAAATATTATGTTAATTAAAATCAAAACTAAAATTACATATGTATGTATGTATGTATGTATGTATGTATGTATGTATGTATGTATATTATGTTTGTGTTATATGCTATCCTAATTGTTATCTATGCTCTATTTACCTTTTTTATATAATTTTAACCTTCAGTCATATGTGGTTGATATTGTTGTGGCATAAGTGTTGCTGCCTAGGATCTTAGTGGAGTTGCCTCATTTTACCTAATGATATGGTCAGTACTTTTAATTATGCACCATCATCAGAGGTGAGCCTTGACCTGTTAATATTCCACACATGTTTTTTGTAACGTATCTCCTGAGCCTACCCAGAAATTTAGCCTCTATACCCCCTATTCTGGAAATGTTTCTTCTTTTATACTTAAGATTCAGCTCTTGGCAAGAGTACTTGGATTCCATAATTGTATAATGTTTTATTATTTATATAAGGTGGATCCCTGACGCGGACTTTGTCCATTTATAATACATTATGTCAGTCATCCTTTGTCATACTTTACGAATGGAAGTGAGGAGTAAATTTCAGCATACAATCAGCAACACTTTTTTCCAACCTCACACAAGCTTTATTTAACATTGATTTGAACTTAAGGTAACTTGCATGGTCACATGGCTAAGAATATTGATCACAATCCTACACGCATAGTCCCTTTTATGTAACATGTGAAAGAAAATAGACTAGCCTCATAGGATACCATTCTTTTGACATTCATGGCTCCATTGTCCCCTAACTGGTTTGCATATATCCATATCTTATGCCATTAGTAATTTCACACCTTAATCTATATACGACCATCCAAAAGAGTTAATTTCTTAACAACATTAATGAAATCATAGACATAAACACCCTACCATTATCATACTCAACAGAGGTTGTCATATACAATGGTCACATGTAATTTCTAGCATAAGTAAAAATGTCTCCATGGCCCAGGTAATACAACTACCTGCTAATTCCCCACTTTGGAAAGCAATAAAAATCACATGCATTTATCTAAAACTCAACTCCTGAAAACATAAGCACAGATAAGTCCACCTATGTATAGTTACCACATGTAACTCATTTAATTGTTCTCATGCTTACAAATAACACCACATATACAAATATGAGATAACACTTTCCATGCAAGTAATAACTAACCAGAATGGTGGAGAACATCAGTAGATCTACTCATGTATAAGCATTCCATACAATTCAATTAGAGAAATGAAATTATAATAGAGAGGGGAAAAAACAACATACAGACATTCCGCGCATCATGAAAGTAATTAAAACATCACTTGGAGAGCAGAGCACCACCACCCAACCATGAATCACCTTTGATTCCGTCTGAGCTGACGTTCTTACAATGGATCAACTATCTCCAATTGATCAATGCAATGGGTATTTAATACCCTCTTTCATGATTTAGTTTCCATTAGCGGCGTCCTGGTTTTATAGATTTTTCCATTTGCCTAGGTCTTTTCCAGAAAAGCTCATGTTTATATCCCATGAGACTTTTCCTCATAAAATCTTGCCTTTATCTCCCGCAATGCTTTTATGTTTTTTCCTTGATGGATATTTATCTCCAATCCATCCGATAGTGATTTATCTCCAATCCATCCAAGCTTATCTAGAATCACATCTAGAAGATTTATCATGAAATATTTATCTCTATCCAATTCCTCAATGGGATTTAGAAATAATCTCTTCTCTTAGTGCTACACTCTCCAAGTGATTTATTTATTAATTTATTTAAAAAACATATTTGTTTCCACATTACATATAACACCTAGCTTTTCTCATCTTAAATTTACATAGTCAAAACATACAAGGGAGGGGTGTTACATTTTGGATTCGATGCTCTAGGCCTTTTACAGGCATTTTCCCCTCTTGGTGATCTTCTGACCTGAGTATTATGATCAAAATGCATTTTTCTAGCCTTTGCAACCCACACAAACCAGAAATTCCAAGAAATTTAAGCAATAGTTATGTTTAGATAATGATTAATTTATATTCATTCTAGTGGTTTGCATAGAATTAGACCAAATGTCTAAAAGTTGAATTCAATATGTTTGATCTTGAATTAGAAATTGTAATGAGCACAAAGCCATTATTTCTTCTCTCATCGTACTTTCAACACAAGATGGTGGTTCTAGTTCATCATGACAGAGATTCAGTACATTTTGTACCTCGTGTCATAAAACAAACATATTACTTCCAAAATACAACAAAACAAATCTAGAAAATTGATGGCTAGAATAGCCTCCAAAAATGCATGCAGAAACATACCAAGACATCTATAGGTAGAACCAAGTCATACATCCTCCCTTTGGTAGTAGAACTATCAACCAGGAAGGATTTCACTGGAACAATGTAGGATTCATGGTGGGAAGCCTTTTCTGTTGACTTTATATCATTTGGGAACTAATTAAAATTGAATATGATTCTCCTTCTCCATCCACAATTTTTCCTGCAAAACTATGTTACAAAATTTCACGTACTCTTGCTTTAGAGAAAAAAGTTTAAATGAAACAAAATAGACCTAGGCTATCTCCTTCACCTTGTGTTACAATGTCGCATTCATTGTTGGGTGCCTTCGTCATCTAGTGCCTTGGAAATCTACAGTCTGAAACAAGTTCTAAAAGATTTGGTTAATTTAGGTGTACGAATGAATTTTTTTGGTGAAATATAAATGGTTTCCTGGTATATGGCCAAAAACTTTGTAACTTTTTGCGCCCAGAATTAAGCGATCCCACAAACCCTATTAAAATTACAAATCCATTGAACCACAAATGAGGCAGTCCCATAAACCCGAAAAAATATCTTTGCACCTCACTGAATGCTTCATTTGACTTCAAGTAAATGATGAAAAAATGGATTTATGAGATACTTCCTTTTAGTTGTAGCACCGCCCATCTATATCCTTCTTACTTCTTCCCATGAAGCCTCATTATCTGAATGGACGGTCTGTGCCCTGGTCCAGTCTGTGGCCTACGAGACAACTCTTGTCGATGTGTTGATTATAAGGATGGGCCCGCCATGATGCATATTATATTTTGTGGCCGACAACTGACTCATCTGTGAGAATCATGAAGCCATTTCACTTAAATGAAACATTATGCTTGGCATATTGCATGCTTTACAATACAAAACAACGTAAAGCATGGTAGTTAATATTCGCCATAAATGAAGATTTCAATAGTAAATATCTAATCTCAACCATAAGGTTTTCACATTACTTGATGATGAAAATTACATCTATGATAGGAGAGTGGATTCCATAATGATTAAGGAAAAGTAAAAACTATAAAAATTGTTCTACTATGGGCTCCAACTTGATTGAGGCACCAACCTCAAAGAAAAATAAGCTTCAGCTTGTAGGCACCAACGTCAATGGAATTTCCCACCTCCTTGTTCAACTTCTTGTGGTCCTATTTTCATAATATTTCAAACTACATCCACCTACTTTTCAATCTATCTAAATATTCAAAATGAGTAAACTATTGTTGTCATACTCTTGTCAAAAACATGTCATGCCTTATCCATACTTTGTTCCAACTTGTTCATCAATATAGTTACATGAAATCCTTCTCGAAACTTGTTCTTTCCCTATACCCAAAACAATTGTAACATACTCATAATCCTTCAAAAAATGTAACAATGGTTCTAATAATTAAAAATACATCATCTATTCTTTTCATGCCTTTAAGGTTATTCACCAATTAACTCTAATCGTCACGCTTATTCTATATTCCATTTTTCCTATAGGATGAGCCCAGAAACCTCCAAAAGACATAAAATTATATAAAACTATAAAAGAATTAACCATTCTACAAAATGAGAAAATCAAGGTGCATTCTACCAAAAAAACACTTTATAGGATGTACAAAATGACTAGCGATTTGAAAAAAGGGTTAAATTTGGGGCGCTAATAATCCCTCTATCAAAAAAGTTGACCAAGTCTAAATGGACTGAAATCCCTGACCTACACTACATAAAACATATCATATAACCAACTATATATTCAAAGTCGCATAGCTTAAAAACAAATGGTGACATCCCTTCACGAGAATCAAACACCAAACATCACATGAAGAATGAACACTTGAAGGGTCGAACCATAGACCCAATGCTTCGAGGAGCTGATTAGATTTCATTAAAACCATTGTTGATCATCCAATATACCCTATATAATAAAGGGCTTATCCCACTTACAATTTCGCTATAAACATGTGACTTTAAACTTAGCACACAACCCTTTTCATTGACCATGTGACCCTATCCTTGGGGTCCATGGTCATTTGCATTATGACATCATCATTCCATGTAAAATCCATGAGGTGTGCCACATGTCAACCATTTTTAGACACTTAACCAATCAAAAATTTCCATATGTACCTACCACTTGGTAGACCCTAAAGGTACTACTCCACTTGCTAACATCATCACTTTTGACCACTCAAACTGTATCATGTTTCATCACAAGATTGACTCTTACATCATCACCTCTTGGTAATTGGATTGTGCTAAGTGTGATCACAGGACTATCTCTAACATCATCACGTCTAACCAATGATACTACCACATGCCATCTTTATTGGCCCAGTAGAAGTGGTTAAATGTCATGCATATTTGAACTTTGTGATCAAAGTTAGGTTCACAAAAGTTTAACATCGTTTATCCCCATTAAACAATGTACGATTTTTTGTGTCCGAAGTCGCTCATTAACTCATCAATCATTGATCCGCCCTCAACAAGTGTGAGATCAACCCTCGACATGTGTGAGATCCACCCTCAACATGTGCAACCTTTAACAAATTTAGTGACTTTTGATTTTGGCTCCATAGCTTAGGTCCTAAACTAATGTCCATTTTCAAATGGCTATAACTTTCTCATCTAAGAGGATTTTCTCAAAGTATGATATACCGTTGGAATGGTATTCACCAAGACTATCCAATAATGTTATCCATAAATTAATCAACACATCATAACCTTATGAAAAAAATCAATAAAATCCAAACCTAATTAACTCCACTTGATGAGGGTATGCAAGATATTTGATTATCATACTGATTCCTTTAATTCATGAATGATATTGTTGCTACCTTGGACATCCCCTCTGACATCAATGATACTTGTTTCCTCAATGACAACATTGTGTGCAACAATTTCAATAGTTATAGATCTAGATTCACGTGTGATGGCGACAACATAGTTGACTACCATATTCAAGATAGGTTACTCTATAGGATGGATAGGCTATGTGTTCCTACAAGTGGGTCATTGCAACTAATTAGAGAGCCTTATGCCCCCAAGGTTGCTGGTCACTTTGGTTTTGGTGTAAGGAAGATAGTGGTGAAATTGTAATGGTATTATTTAGCAAATCTAATGTGAATTTCTCCCAAACAAGGGACCAAATATTATGGAAATAATGAGTAGGGCATGCAATGGCAAATAGAAACCTAAGAAAAACCCTCCAAATGATCTTCAACAAGAAAGGAGAAATGATTTCAAATAGATACTAGGGACAAACTAGGGTAAATAACTTTAGGGTTGTTATATATGAATAAACAACAAAAGTAGAAGGTAACATCAACCATTTTTTATTAATGCCTTATCTTGAAAGGGTGTATAGAGTCTTTATGGCACAAAATTCCAAGGAAATACAATGAATGAGTAAGTGGGGATGCTCAAGGGGATCCACTTCTAAAAATCTAATTAAGGAGAGCTTGAATTAAATGTGTGTGATGGTGAAAAGAAAAATGTGGGGGAAGATATTTTTACATGAGGCCTCTCCCACTTATTTTTACAATAATTCAGCAAAAGAAACTATTGAGAAGTTTGCTTCAAATTTCCCATGAGAAATAGGTTACAAGCCAACCTCATAGCTTAGAAACAAAGCAGAGTGACATAAAATCCCACAGGTGTGGGAGTACATGCTCCCAATTCATCATGTCATCCTCCAAACGAGCTGAGTAAGCCCCAAAAAGGTGTGATAAGCCCTAATGAGTACTCAATACTCTGAGATGCATCTCAAGGATCTTATGTAAGCCAACCAAGTCACTGCATGTGAACATGTCATTTACATGGTGCTCTGGGTCACCCTCAAAGGAATAAGGAGTGTGACATGGCACTCAATAAGTTAAGAGTTGGGGCATCAAGGTGATGTATAATCCCTCCCTTGTCATCTCAAGGATTACCGTCGTCATCTAGGAGTTGGAACAAGTAATTTCCATCAAACTGTGTCAAGGCTAGCCGAGGGGCATCCCAAGTCCACTTGACACATCATCAATATCCCCTAGACCAATATTTATGGGCTTAGTGTTTCAACATTTAGAGGTACCTCAAGTTTAACCAACATTCAAAGTCATCAAATATCACAAAACTCTGCTCTAGGTCAAAGTCAATCTCTATGATCCATATACTAATATAATGAGAACCACCTAACTAATCCTCTTCAAGATAAAGTTGCAATCAACAATCCTTATGTATCAAAAACCGTGGATGCATCATAGTGGGTCCTACTTAATGTTAGGGGTGCAACCAATGCCTTGCACAAACTCCAAAATGAAAGGAAATTTTAGACACCAACTTTTTGTTTGGGTTGGTAAAGATCTTATTATTATCATAATTATATTTATATGATAGAATGTTATTATTATGGTTTTTTATCAAGGGATATTAATCTAGGATGCGAGAATGGAATTATAATTTCAATATTTTTAAATGTCATATTAGAGGTAGGATTCTCACTAACTAACTTTGAGATAACATACCATGTGAAAAGTAAAGCCATTGCATACAGGACAAGAAATTGTAATAGGAGAAACATTTTGCATTAACAAAATTACAATTTTTAATAGAATGGAGTCAAGACATAGTAAGGTATTTAATAAATAGGTATAATTATAGTCATGATAATAATATCCTCAACATGTTATCAATGAAATAATGCTTTCGTTAGACCTATATAGCATAGGATCCTATATTTGGGAAGACATAGAGATGTTTTATAGTGACTTTATGTAGAATGTGAATGACAATAAATTCAAAAATGGATTTTATTACATGGTTGTTATATGCCCTACCCCGTATTTTGGTCTTACATAGTTAGAACTTCAATTTTACTCATCTTAATAATTCATTTATTAATATATATTTGGACTTAATTAGATTAATATAGGCATATAAGATATGCACATTTGGACTAATTTATATAATTGATAATATTATTTTTACTACTATATGTGTATGATAATGATAATCGTTTGATTTGATTACCATGAAAATTTAACTGTGAAATTTCAATACATGGATAATAGTTGGCAAGGGTAAAAAAGTGTACATTTTGACCATGAGCTTAGATACGAGCTTTTCCTTAAACATCCACTAAATCTTATCAAAGTCGTGCAATTTTCTCGTAATATTCAAACCAAGAATAAAGCTATAGACAATTATGCCATGGGAGCATGCATAAGAAGTGAAAAGTGGCTATTTTACAAAGCTTGATCTCAAATTAGGATACCACCATATCAAATTAAGAAAGAAAATATTCCTAAAACAAGTTTTAGAACACATAAAAGACACTATGGGTTATTGGAAGCAACATTACTTGAAAAAAAAAAGGTAATAGTATCTCTTTTAGAGACACTTTAAAATCAATATAAACCATGATAGTGCTTAAAGTGTTTTTTTGGAGCAAAATTTGTCATCAAACGAGCAACAAAGTTAGGTAGAAAAATTCAAGGGTTTGTTTTTGAAAAGATCTTTCTATAATAGAAGACTCATATTTTATTGTGCCTTCTATTTTAATATGGCAAGAAGAAGCTCATCATGAATGAGAAAATAACAACAATGTTAATCCAAAAATGCAATGTATAAAGAAAAGAATGAACTCTATGGAACAAATATTAAGGGAGTCTCATTGATAAACTCATCAAACTAAACTTCAATGTGGATTCAATGTGAAAGGCATGCACCATGCAACTCCATTGGTGCATGTGAAACTAGTAGAAGATGTTTCCACCATTATGCTTAGAGGGCATTGCCAATGGTTCCTCTAATACTATGTTTCAATTGGAAAGCATACTCATCACGAGATAGCAAGGAAAAACTAAAGCAGTTGTAATTAAGAATTAGTAAAATAGAACAAGATGGTATGACACAAATAATAAGATATAAATTTAGTATGAGATAAGAAAATTGGACCATCATGTAAGTAAGTAGTCATAACAAATTAAATAATAAGATATAAATTTAGAATGAGATAAGAAAATTGGACCATCATATAAGTAAGTAGTCATAACACATTATAAATTGTGAAGACTTTGGGAAAATTTAAATATACAGAGTTCAAGGACACTAAACCCATAGACCATGGAGAGAACCATTCTTAAAGCCAACAGCCATTATTCCCATTACTAAAAATTAGTCCATTAGGTATTAAAATTGATTTTATATATATATTCTATTCTATTCTATAACGGAAAATATATAGGCAGGTATCTGCATCATGGATATTATGTGTTATATGGTATCTTAGTTGTTATGTGCTTCTCACTATTTAACATTTATGTGATGGTATCATAATTGTTATGTATGCTCTATTTACCTTTTTTATATACTGTTTACCTTTAGCCGTCCGTTGTTGATGTCGTTGTTGCCGCCTGGGATCTCAGTGACGTTGCCTCATTTTGCGTAGCGATATGAGCGGTGCTTTTAATTCTGCAACATCATCAGCGGTGAGTATTGACTTGTTAGGATTCCACACATGTTTTGGCTTCGGTGCTCCAGGCCTTTTACAGGCATTGCCCGCTCTCGATGATCTTCCGACCGGAGTATTATGATCAAAATGCATTTTTCTGGCCTTTGCAACCTGCACCAACCACAAATTCCAAGAAATTTAAGCAATAGTTGTGTTCAGACAACGGTCAATTTATACTGATTCTACTGGTTCGCATAGAATTAGACCAAACAACTAAAAGTTATATTCAACACGTTTGATCTTGAATTAGAAATTGTAATGAGCCGAAAGCCCTTACCGCTTCTCTGACCGTACTTGAAACGCTAGACAGTGGTTCCAGTTCATCGTGACGGAGATTCAATACAATCTGTACCTGTTATGTGGTGTTGTAGAACAAACACATTACTTCCAAATTACAGCAAAACAAATCCAGAAAGCTGAAGGGCAGAATAGCCTCCAAAAATAGCAGAGCAGAAAAGTGCATGGGGAAACATACCAAGACATCTGAGGGCAGAACTAAGTCAGACATCCTCTCTTTGGTAGCAACTGGGAAGGCTTTCACCGGAGCAATGCAGCATTCGTCGTGGGAAGCCTTTTCTGGTGACTGCGTATCATTGGGCAACCAAAATTTCATCCGATTCTCCTTCTCCATCCGCAAATTTTCCTGCAAAACCAAGTTACAAAATGTTACCTGCTCCTGCTTTAGAAAAAAAAGTATAAATGAAACAAAAAAACCCGGGCTGCCTTCTTCTTCTACTGTTCCAATGCCGCCTTTGTCGTCTAGTGCCTTGGAACTCTACAGTCTAAAACGACAAATTTGCAAAACTCGGTGAATTCAGGTGTATGAATGTTGTTGGTGAAAAATAAAGGGTTACCATATATTTATGGCTAAAAACTCCGTGACTCTGTGGACCCGTAAATAAGGCGGTCCCACAAACCCTACTGAAATTTCAACTCTGTGGACCCACAAATGAGGCGGTCCCATAAACCCTAAAACATATATTTCCACCTCACAGACTGCTTCATTTGACTTCAAATAAACAATGAACAAATGGATTTATGAGCTACTTCCTTTCAGTTGCAGCACGGCCCGTCTACTTCTTTCTTCCCCGTGAAGTCTCATTGCCGGATCGGAGGGCCGGTGCCCTGATCCAGTCTGTGGCCTACGGGTCACCTCTCGCCGACGTGTGTATTATAAGGACGGGCCCACCATTGTATTGCTTGGCCGACAATTGACTCGTCTGTTAGCGTCGTAAAACCATTGCACTTAAATGGAACATTTTGCTTGGAATACTGCATGCTCTACGACGCAATACAACGTGAAGCACAATGGTAAATATTCGCCATAAACGAAGATTTCGATGGTAAATATCTATGGTGAACACTAAGGTTTTCACATTACTTGATGATGCAAATTACATCTATGATAGGAGAGTGGATTCCATATTGATCAAGACAAAATAAAAACTATTCAAGAAATGTCAAGATGGATGGCTATCATGACTTAAAATTTTATGTTCATAAGCAATTTTCATATACTAAAAATATAAATTTAAATTTAAGAAATTGGATGGTAAATGATGTAATCAATTTTAAAATTAATAAATATAATAAAATAAAACTAGAATCCTGACATATGAAGGTAAATAAAAGAGTAGATTATGAAAATACTCAGAAAGTACACAAATTTGTCAGGTTTTGAAACTATAATTTTTTGATTAAATTTTTAATGTGTCAAGATTTTATAAAATACAAGTTCGTCTTTGCCAAAGATCCAACTAACTGGCCATGCCATCTAAGTGTAACTCCCATTGAATCTTCCACTAGGGGGTGTTGTTGGTTGTCTCCTTCTATGTGTGGATGTCTCTTGGTCTTGATCACTTATGTTCCTTCATCAGATAATTCTTTATCTTCTTCCATGACAACTTCTTGATATTTTCCATCTTCATAACCTACATTCACACATAATTCATTAGCCTTAAACACATGAGACTCTTTGGTTCTACCATGCTAATTTGATTCTATTGTAAGACTTCTTATATCTTTCATCAACATGCTCCTCTCCAATTTTAATTCCATGATTTGGTTCATACAGGAAAAATACTTCTTCAAAACAATTATGTTCATGCTCAACTTCTCTGAGTTTCTTAACTCCTTTGAATAAGATATTTATCATATGCCTTAACTTCATTGAATAGAATTGCTTAATAGGCCTTTTGATATTTTTCTTCATCTCCCATACACTAATCTAGTATTTTTGGATTTTTAATAGTATTATCATCATCATACCAAGTTGTTTTTTTAAGTAAACAATCTCTCTCATTACTTCTTCATCACCCATATTATTTTTACCAACTATCTTAGCATCTTCTCTCAATGTGTTGTGGCTTTGTTTCTCTCGACCCTTCATCTAACTTCCTTTACTAATATTCAGTTATTCATTTGTGAGCTTCTCCATGCTCACTGTGATCTACAAATAAGCCTCTTCATTAACAATTTTAATTTACCTTGCTATAATACCTTACCAAGATTCTCTCTTGAACCTTGTTGTTTGGTATCCTTTGGTTCTCCCCTTTAAAAGCTCTTGAGCTTCCTGTGCTCCCCTACACATATGGATTCTTCAAATTTATCCTAAGAACTTTCTATTTTCTCTTCACTTTCAATCTCTGTTGGAATTTTTATTCTATATTTTTTATAGCTTAGCTTTTGCAAGGGTTTTTTCCATAGGTTCTTTGTTCTTTCTCTACTCCTACTTGCAATCAACAATTTCTCTACCCAAATTAATTTGAAAATATAAATACCATGTTATTTGTTAGATCTCATTAGATCCCAATAACTTCTCAATTCCCTGCTTCAATCTCGTGCAAGATGCTTGTTGTTACCAATATCCTCAAGTTTGCCTCAAAACCATATTTAACAATTCTGCCTAACTTCCACTCGGCTAGAATTATCTTGAATCTGTAATGCTTCTTTTTTCTGTATCTTATGTTTCCTTTGCACAAGGTCCTTTGTGCCTTGCATATCTATTACACCAGCTATTACATTATATTTGAAAATCAAACCCCTTAATCCTATCTTCATAAATTAAATTAAATTGAAGTTATAACTCAAGAAGAGAAGCACATATGTGTTTCCATGATGTGCGTCTAACACACCTTCATGTGTGTTGACTACTAAATTAAAAATAATATGACTCTTAGGAATATTTAACAATTCTACCTAGCTCCACTCCTTGGCTAGAATTATCTTGAATCTATAATATTTTTTTTTGTATCTTATATTTCCTTTGCACATGGTTCTTTGTGCCTTGCATATATATTATACTAGCTATTACATTGACATTAGAATAAATTTGTTAAATGTTGGAGACTTTTTTAAACTTTTATTTTATTTTAATTAGGGCCAACATTGCCATTAGATTAAATCTGTTAAATGTTAAACATTTAAGCTTGACCTCTACCCCATATTGAGCTATAGAGAGCCTCTTGGTGCAGTGAAATAGTGTAAGGTGTGTTTTGGCACAAAAGTTGTCATCAAAAGAGCAACAAAAATAGGTAGAAAAAATTCAAGGGTTTGATTTTGAAATGATCTTTCTAGAGTAGAAGAAGCACCAACTTTATATTATATTACACCTTATATTTCAATATGGAAGGAAGAATCTTGTAATGAATGAGGAAATAACAACAATGTTAAACAAAAAATGAAATGTATAAAGGAATGAATAAACTCTATGAAACAAATTTTAAGGGATTCACGTTCATTAATTCATCAAACTAAACTTCAATGGTGAGTGTATGTAGATTTCAACTCCTAAGAGTGAGAAATGCCCCATCTAAACCTTGGGTGAATCCTTGTAAATTAAATTGAAGGAAAAAGTGGATGGTTATGGTGTTTACTGTTAGGAACAACTGATAAAATACCCTAGTTCTTATTGTAGGTACAACTCATAAATCACCTCAATGCTCATTATTAGAAGGAAGTTGATAAGTCACCTGAATAGTGGGATCCATATTCTCAGTGTTAAACCAAGCATTTGGTGTGAATTCCTTGAATGAATATTTCCTCAAATAATGGATCCACCGAAATGGTGGCCGACTACAAGAAAACTAATGTGTAGCTGGCCTATAGTTGGGTGGAGAGTGGAAGCCCTTCCTTCATTTGCCAACTAATTTAATATATGTAGATAATTATATTACAATTGCATATTTGAATCATGAACCATGATGTTCAATGTTATGCTTATGACTAGTATGAGATCTTGTGTGTCTATAATTTTTAATGAATGTCTACTGTGTTGTTCAATATTTAGTTTATTATTGATATGAGAAACTGTGCATTATGATTTCTTAGTCGACCACAATGGTTTCTGAATATATTAACTCAATTTTTTTCATAGAGCATTAATAATGTGTGATAGGTGGATAGCAAATATTCTTGTATAGTTATTAGTACCTGTGTATTCGTGAATAGTTAATTGATATTCATATTCTTATGGAAAATTTCAATTAGATTGCAAGATGTTCAAGGAATCGATCATGGTTTATTAAATGTTTCATTAAATTGATGAAGTAAATAGAATAATTAGAATAATTTGTTTCTACATAAAATATGATGAATTGTATGCAAGGTTTTAATTAACAATCCTCGTAATTAAGATTGTTAATCAATTGTTAATCACTAGTTTATTCCTACTCGCCCACAAAGATGTCAACCCAGAGAAGCATTTCCTAGTTTTCACAAATGCATGCAAGGAAGTGTTAGGAGGAATCCTACTGGAGGAAGTACATGTAATATTCTATGAGTAAAGGAAACTATCAAAGCATGACCATTGACAATAATTATGTGTCTCATGAATTGTTGATAGAAGTAAATGTGCATGCAATAAATATGTGGAGGCACTACTTGCTTGGGAGAAATTTTGTGTTGATGTCAGATGATGGAGGATTGAGATACTTGTTTGATTAAACTAAGTTAGATGCTAGAAAATTCATATGATTTCGGTGAATTTTATTTTGAAATCAAGCCTGCTAAGGGAAAGGAAAAACAAGTAGCGTATAGACTTACTGGAAGTATCCAAGTAGTTCACTAGCAAGCCACGAGCACTCGTGAAATTCACAAAAAAAGAAAATATTAAAGAATCATGACTACATCATGAGAATTTCTAGTATGTGAAGGAACGATTAAAACATGAACCATGGTGAATAATAAGCAAGAATTGCAAGCTAACTAGTGTTGGTATGATATCGTTCAAAGATAGATGGTATGTACCTTATGCGATCGACCTGAAAATGCTTATAATGGATGAGTTTAAGAAAATACCTTATTTAGGTAATCTTAGTGACCATGAAATGATAACAACCATAAAGAATTTATATTATTGGCTAGGAATAAAGAAGGAAATAGCTAATTATATTGTGAGATGCTTGGAGTGCCAATAAATCCAAGTTGAATGCAGACATCCAGTGGGATTATTACAACCAATTCGAAACCTTGAGTGGGAATGCGAAGTGATATCCATGGAATTCATCAAGGGATTCCCAAAGACATCATTAACAACATGATGCCATTATGGTGGTAGTGGGAAAATCAAATTGAGTTTATGTTCAAGATTTGCAAAAATGTGTGAATACCTAGACAAAATATTAGAGTCACATCATCGTGTGAATAATAGAATCAGATTTGCAACAATAGGACAAATAGAGGAATTACTGGAAATAAAGAAATAAAAATAAAACTATAGCTACATTAAAATATATAGAGAGTGCCTAGCTAAGGAGGGGGGCCTACCTCTTTAGAGGAGGCATTGGTAAAAGTAAAATCAACATGCTAGCCAATCAACACAACATCGAAGGAAAGAAATGTGAATTTGTATTGAAATAATTAAATTACAACTACAAACTAGCTTTCATATTCAGAGTGATTGATTCACTACTAGGTGCATCGTTTATTTTCATACTTATAAAAATATTTGAACTATATTAATATTTCAATGGGAAGTAATGAAATTTTGACTGTTATATCTAGTTACTATGAATTTCCTTAAGACGATAGGAATTTGAGCATATGCTAGATCAATCAAATATATGGCAAGTGGAATTTGGGTCACACTTGCCTTATGGAGCGACTAATTTCCCTTGTCATTTTCTTCTACTAGGAGATTGGTTGGTTAATCGATCTAGGAAATTCAATGGGGACAACTATGCAATTGAGGTGATATGCTACAATAATTTCCTATAGTTACATTGGTAGCAACTTTACTAAGTGTTGCAAGACTACGATGGAGTGAGTTACAACAAAGGAACGAAGGAGACTTGTAGTAACAAGGAGTCACAATGCAAGTGTTATCATCTTGGAATTGCAACATGAGTGTCTTCATTTAAGAGTTGTAGCATGTGTGTGTTTTGTTGATGTGCAGAATAGAAGTGTTGTTTTCCCTATATTTTTCAAATTCTTTATGGGATAGACCATGAAAGATGGGAACATAGCCCAAAATTTATATCCTTATATATATTACAACTTCTAAATTACTACTTATTATATGAATACAGTTAGCATTAGTATTGTTGTCCTATTTGCATGCATGTACCCTCTCTCTCTCTCTCTCTCTCTCTCTCTCTCTCTCTCTCTCTCTCTCTCTCTCTCTCTCTCTCTACTTCCAACTACACTCCTCATTTGCATAACAAAATGCACTCAAATATAAATGGATCCCTTTTCCTCCTAGTAGCATGATTATGACATAGCCTTATAGAAAATAAGGCATTAAATTCACACCATTCAACCCTATATATGAGTTACAACTAGACCCTCGTATAGTATTGTACATAGTTCCCACATGTTTGGATCCTTTCCATGAGTAATGGAGGATGATGTGGGATCCAATAGAATTATGTTGGTCAATTTAAATAGCTCTACTTATTGCAGGCTTAACGTTTTCTTATAGCATGATTATGACATAGCCTTATAGAAAATAAGGCGTTAAATTCACACCATTCAACCCTATATATGAGTTACAACTAGACCCTCGTATAGTATTATACATAGTTCCCACATGTTTGGATCCTTTCCATGAGTAACGGAGGATGATGTGGGATCCAATAGAATTATTTTGGTCAATTTAAATAGCTCTACTTATTGCAGGCTTAACGTTTTCTTATGAGCCCTAATTGAGACAATTTTTTCTCCATTGGAAATACATTGGTGTGTATATTATGGGATATAGGTCCATCTAAGGTTGGGTCCACAAAAAATGGTCATTTAAGGCCTCAAATTGGTTCTTGAATTTTTTTCACTTGAAAATTTTCAAACTCTTTTTCTCAATAACCTCGTAGACTAATTCCTCTAAATATTCCACCCTAAAAGCATTGAGATGGTTGAAAAATAATATGTTAATATAATCTAGCTTATATTAGTTTTATCACCTATCTATTATGATAAATACATTTATCCCAAATCAAATTTTAAAAGGTTCTTGGTTGTCATTGTGAGTTATTAGGTTTACATGATGAGTTTATTGTTTTCACATATGCAATAAATTTATTTATATAGACTTAATACACTTTATTCTTATTAAATTGATAAGGGAATACCTTAACCAAGATCAACCTAAAGAAAAACATATGTTTAAGCATTGTTGTCAAGGATTAAAGTGAAAGATTTATTTTCCATTTTAAGTGGAAAATATTAATAGTTCTATGACCTAACAATAAATAGGATCTCATAAACACATGTCTAATTTATTACAAGAAAATATTTATCTTACTACAAAATGGTTAAGTATATGTTGAATCATTTGCTTCAAGAGCTTTAATTTTATTGATCAATCCTCTTCTTTTATTTCATGTATATTTAAAAATGCGTTTTCTCTATTTTATATATTTTGAGTGTGATAAAATTATTTCATTATTACCTTGTGAAAATCATCAAAAACCATTTGATAGTCATATTGAGCAAAATACATAATGAAGCACGTGCAGAGTCAATCAAATCTACAAAAATTTGAAGCAAAAAGTAAAGGGGCGAAGAATACATTATTGATTATTGAAAAGAGATGTCCGAGGACAATATTTCTAAAAGAATCCTTGCAAAATTTGAAGAGCTCAATATTCCTTGTTGTTCCAAAAATTATTTTTTATACTCTTGATGAATATGATTTAAACCTTGTTAGGCATAAACATACACCCATGTGAGTAGTGTTACAGTAAAAACACATAATTGATCAAGTTATCACTAGTGATTTTCATACTTTGACATTTAATAATTTATTTTATAGTATTGATTTTATTTCTCATATTTATCATAAATTTGAATATGTATTGGAAGCAAACGGAAAAAAAAAATAAAATCTTATCTAATAAACATTTTATATGAAAAATCATAACATCATGCCTTACTAATGAGGATAAAATTGAAAACCCTCACAAAAAATATGAATAGGACACATATTAGTTATTTCATTATGATGATAAAAATTCAATAGATGATGATATTATTCATAGGTTACGTACGAGTTATACATCACATGATTCTATAAACACATTAAGGAAATCAGAGGAAACCTCCATTGTGATACCTCGCATATTACTTTGCAAGCAAGATGAGGACATACTTGCAACCATTTTAGTAAGACAAAGTCTTGTATTCATGATATTGAAGATACATTTTGATAATCATTAGAATCTATTTTATTAGACAATTTTGCATATAATTCTGAGCATACTGATTTATTCCTGTCTTCTTCTTCCAATTATTTTTACAGCAATGAAGCAAGTGCAAAATCAATCATCCATTTAGAAAATTGAAACAAAAAGTCAAAATGGGAGAGGAATACATTGTTGATTATCAAGAAGGAATATCCTAGGAAAATATTTCTGAAAATACCCTTTCAAAATTTCTAGATAATACAATCGTCTTTGTTGTTATAGAAATTAGTTATAAATCCTATTATCAATATGTTTTAGACTTTGTTAGGCATAAACATGTAGAAATATGGTGTAGAATTGCAATTATTTAGGAAATTTTAACCTAAATCAAGAGACACAGTTCTACTATATTGCTTTGTAGAAATCAATTCAAAACTTGGAACAACAATCTCATACATGCAATAATAAATAACACACATGCACAATATTTTTCTAAGGGAAATGAATAGTTAAAAACCCCTTAAGCATGCTTGCACTAATCAGATGAATAAAGAATGTATTACAATTTCTAGCTTACTCTCAGTGTAACCTACAAGTGAATAACCTATCTCTCTCCTCAATTAGAATCTCTAACCTAAACTTATTCAATTTATGCCTCTTCTTGAGCCCCTATTTCTTTGCACAATCCTTGAGGAATTAGGCCCTATTCTATAGGAATTTTTCTCCAATTAATTATGCAATTCCAAATGTTGGATCATTGATTACATGCAACACTTGTACAATTAAGACTAGTCTAGAATTGACATTACACTACCTTAGAATCTCCACCACAGCTGGGGAAGTCAAATTATCTACATGCACTAGCTATTTTGGGTTGATTTATCAGTTAACTAGATGATCATTGAGTTATATTATTGTCCCACTGCACAACGAGCCTTCCACTAGTTCTATCAATAGTTAGAACTATTTTAACTAAATACAAAAGAAAATAACTGACCTTGATTGCTACAAATTAGAAATGGCACATTCTTAACTGAACTCCAAGCCATATAACTTGAATTTACTAAGCTAACTCAATGACAAGAACCATGTCACACAAGTTAACTGCCTCCAAGTTGTTTAGTGATGTGGAAATTCGAATCTTTCTCAACTTGACCAAGACAAGTCAAATTGAGACTTTCTTGCTACACTTCTCAACACTCCCTCTTATTAAGAAAAGGATTTCAACCACCCCTATCCTACACCTATACAATGTACTATAGCAAAACCTCTCACTATTTCTTATGCTACTGAAACATCTACAACTCAGAAGCATGAAAAAAACCTGAATCAACTATGTCTACAAATCTCTACCGAGAAAATTGTGTTGCTCCTAACTCTGCTACTGAGCCCCTTCTACTATAAACACTCCTTTGCACTCCTTAGTGTCTAACTAACAGTGATCCTCCTGCTACTGAATAATGTTGCCCCCTGTAGTAAGGTAATGATTGATGATGAGAAAATGTCATGGATCCTAACCAAATTTTTACAATTCTAGGACTAAGGATCTGCGTTGCCCCACCTCACTCCTAGGGGTATTGATGCATGCATGGAAAAATCTACCTCTAACTTGTAGAGGTTTCTCACTCTGACTCCAATCTTCTTCTCTTTCCTTATATCTATGTGTCTCAGAAAATCTTTCCCTTTACTAAAGATCACATCATAGCCACGGTCTTCCAAAATCACTACAAAAATGAGGTTCTTATTCAAGCCTGGTACAAACATAACATCTTTGAGGAAAAGAGAGGAGCCTAACTCCCTCTTAAATATTACTTACCAATATCGGTGGCACTATACCTTCCATCATCCCAAATTCAATATGCATCTAGAGATGTTTCATATGGAATGAGGCACCTAAATCCAAGTACCACACACTCCCCATCACATTGTTTCAAATGCATGCGATCAGGGTGAAATCTAGCTCGAACTGTGAAGCCAATGCTTCACCTACTTCTCCTACTGCAGGCTCCTTCTTGCTAGGGTTTTTATATGGATACTTTGTAGCATAGTGTATGAATTCATGAAAAATGAAGCATTTTATTTTTGGCAAGTCCTTCTTCTTTCCCCCTTGGTTGCATTCAACCTCTACTTTGGACTTCTTTCCCTTGGCCTTCAATCCTTTTCTAACTAGAGAAAAATACTCTTCTGCTTTTATGGATGTTACTCCATCTCTAGTATTTATCATGATTTCTTCTTGTACCAAATCAGACCATAACCTTTCCCAATTCAGTAAATTTTCCCTTCCATTCACAAAGCCCTTATAACTGTGCTTCAATTTTGGAAGGCCTAGAATAGCTAGGCTCACTAGGTCATCTTCTACAATAGTCACACCAACCCCTCCAAGCTCATCTCAAACTTGTGTAAATATGGTGAGATACCACTAAATAATTTTATTCTTATGCATTTTGATATTTCAAATTCTGTCTTTGAGGGACAATTTTCTATTATCATTGTTATTCTCAAATAGCTCTGTTAATGCCTTCCACATTACAAAAGGAGTTTCTTTCCCATGGAGATTTGAGACAATGTGGTCTTGCACTCCCTCCAAGATAATTCTCGTTTCTTTGGTACATATTTCTTCCATTTGAATAGGTTCTATGCATTAGTATATCCTGGTTTTACAATGTTTGTCTTGGCATATTCTAGCAATTAATTGTCATCAAACACTACCTCCATGCAATCCTTCCATGAAATGAAGTTCAATTTGTCTTCCAAGGAATACTCTAATTTCATCCCGTTAAAGGTCTTTTTCCCAACTCTGAAGAAATCTTCCTACACTGATGCTAAAAATTCAAACCTCCCGAGGAACACATACAAAATTTATGTTATAATGTGAATCCAACTCCGATACCATGTAGAAATATGGTGTAGAATTGAAACTACTCAAGAAATTTTAATCTAAATCAAGAGACACATTTACTCTACTACTCTATGGAAATTAGTTCGCAACTTATAACAACAATGTTAGACATGAAATAATAAATAACACACATACACAATACCTTTTCAGGGGGAATAAATAGCCAAAAACCCTTTAATTAGTCAATGTATTCTTCTTCTTGAGCCCCCATTTCCTTATGCAATTCCTTAGCAATTAGGCCCTATTCTATAGGCATTCTCCTCCAATTGATTGTGCAATTCCTGAGGTTGTATCATTGATTGAATGCAACGCCTATACACTCAAGACTAGCCTACAACTGATGTTACATTTCCTTACAATATCCACCACAACTGGGGAACTCAAATTCTTTACATGCACTAGCTATTTTGGGCTAATTGATCAGTTAACTAGATGATCACAAAGTTAGACTGTTGTCCCACTGCACAACTAACCTTTCACTAGTTCTATCAATAGTTAGAACTAGTTTAACTAAATACAACTGGAAATAAATGACCTTCATTGCTACAAATTAGAAATCACACATGCTTAACTAAACTCAAAGCCCTCTAACTCGAATTTACTGAGCCAACTGAGTGACAAGAACCATGTCACACAATTTAACTACCTCCAAGTTGTCTGTTGATGTGGACATTCATTTTTTTCTCAATTTGACCAAGGCAAAGCCAGGTTGAGACTTTCTTGCTACAATTCTCAACAAAAAAGACACCCATGCGAGTAGGAATAGTGGAATAACATATATTTTTTGATGTTATTTATGAGGAGTTTTAGAATTTGACATTTAATGATGTATTTTAAAATATTATTTTGATTTATCCTATATATAATAAATTTTCATATCTATTTGATGTCAATGCAAATAAACTCTTATATAATAGACATTTTATTTATGAAAACTTATTCACATCATGTCTTAGTAATTAAGATGAAATTGAAAACCTTCGTTGTGAATATTGAAAGGATCCATATCATCTATTTCATTATGATAATAAAAAATTAATAGTTTATGAGATTATTCAAAAGTTTCATATGAGTCACATCACATGATTCTATAACAAGTTAATTAAAGATGAGTAAAATTCCATTTTCATACCTCACATATTACTCTACAATCATAAGTAGTGCTCAAAGATTTTATCTAAAAATAAGATGAACCTCTGGTGCAAACAACAAAATATTTCAAAGCTATTTTATAATTGGTCTACGACATGTCTACATAACTTTAATTCTTATGGTAATTCCATGGTTTTTTTGTAGCATAGTATATTTAACAGATTAACTTATTGGATTTTTCCTACAATCACATATTCAATATATTTTTCTTTTTATTAAAGTATGGTTCTCGATTTCCTTATGTTATAAATAAGCTTCGGGAGTGTTCTTCGTCGAGGTGAGAAACGCATTCCTGCGGCCATGTTTACCATATTTTTATAATGGATCTAACAATTCAGGTGCCTTATAGCAAAATCGATTATCAATATATGATTAGGGTTTTGGGCTTGGTTGAATGTGTTTTCTTAGGGTTCGGCACCACCTTTGTGTTTCCCATTTTTCATTTCTCCTTAATTATGTCGCTTCGTGGCCATGGTTCTACTCCTTTCTCAATAAATATCCGCCATTCTCGATGGCTTAACACTACATGTGTAAGCTCAATGTGTAATTTACCTCCATCTGTCATTCAAAGATTACTGAATTTACATTGTTATCTATTTTCAAGACTTTTCTTCTATGGTGTGTCAACAACACTCTTAAAGGTAAGGATGCTTAACTCTTCAACTCAGTTATATATCCATGGGTTCTAGTAAAAGTCAATTTACAACTATTATACAACAAAACTTACGTTTGATTCTCAAAAAAATTATTCTTGTCGGTTTTATAGGTTGTTTTGTTCTTTCACAAAGATTTGTTGCAATGGTTATAATTTTCATTAAATGGTCTGGAGTCAATTCTCCCCTATGGATTCTTACAAGGTAATTTTTTTCTTCATTCAAACTCTATTTTTTCTTTTCTTACTTATAAGGGTTAATCTTTAACCATGTTTTGTGCCAATTTTAGAGACATTAATACCTTATTTTTCATCTAGGGTCTTAACCTCGTTTCAAAGTATTCCTACTTTCTACTAAACTGTAGGAATTACATTTTTATTTGTCGGTGTATCAATTTAGCTTCATGACCAACCCTGTTCTCTACCAACTGTATCAATATTTTTTGGTTCATGTTTTATGATTTATTTGTTTTCTTGTATAGTTGACCATTTTATGATTTATTTGTTTTCTTGTATATTTGACCACCGCCCGCTTCTTTGCTTATTTATAGAAGAAAACTCAAAGGGGTCACAGTTACACAGGTAATTACCTTAACAAAGTTCAGATTAAAATCTTTTAATTTAACAAGCTATCCTACTATGTAGTGACAATACATAGTTTTATTCTTCCTGTGGTAGGTGTTAATCTCTACAACTCTTATTTAGAGAATTATTTGTCTACTGTATATTTTTTATGGTTTTTGGTTCAACACTCAAATTTTTCTTTCGCTAGGTTGGAAATTATTCTTTGAGCTTCCTAGATTCTCATTAACGAATGGAGGAAATTATTATATCTGTGAAGGTTGAATGTTATGAACGCAGTCCTTGTATTAATTATTCATTGTTATTCTTTTTTCTTTATATCAAATAATAGGAGGACAGATAGGGTTTCTTACCTTATATATGGTTTCTTTTTATTCGAAAAAGTACTTTTATTTCAGTAGAGCTACAAGCTCTTTAAAAGTAACTTTGTTTTCTATCTATTTAAAAAAAATGATATAAATTATTTTCTCATTCTGGTAATTTGCCTTACTTTTATTAGTAAATTAATTATTCCTTTTTTCAACACTCTCTCTCTCTCTCGAGAGAGAGAGAGAGAGAGAGAGAGAGAGAGAGAGAGAGAGAGAGAGTTATTAATTAATTTAACTGAGTCTAAACTCGACATTTTAATGTTATTTTGTCTCTATGACAATGACCCTCCAAAATTTTGGTCTAACTAAATTTTGGAGCCTACGTTGACTGTCATTCTAAGATATCTAGTGTCATCACACTGTTTGATTGGCTATCCTTGTGTTTTCTCTAAGTGTCACATCCTCGTGAGTCAATGTTTTCTAAGTGTCGTCACCTTATGCTTAACATTGTTTGTGTTATCTTATCCAAATATGGGTGAAAACATAGATTTTCTTCACTTAGCAGCTAGCTTTCTTCACCACGCAACACACAAACAAAAGTGAGAGAAAAGCACTTTCCTTGCATAAAATTTCACTCCAAGATGACAAATACTTGCACTCTAGTTGAGACAAATGCTTCAGGCTAAACAACTGTGTCATAGTGGAGCGCACTCCTTCATGCTCAATCAATGCACCCTCCACCTGAGTGCACTCCTTCTACTCAAAGACTTGTGCTCTCTTCAACACATGCATGTGTTTTTCTTATTGCATGTGGATTCACTCCTAGAAAATAGGAGCCCCACTTTATTTCACTTGACTAACTCATCAACTCGTTAACAACTGGCGAGCATGCATGAAAATGATATGCATGTAATCTCCTTATAATCAATCTTGATAATCATCCTTTCACATAATCACTTTCATCTGGGTTGAGTGTAATCCTTTCGATCAAGAAGATCTTTGTCGACTTTCATTCCAAGTAAGTTTTTCATGTTGACTATATTTCTTGCCTTTGATATTTTTTCTATCGATCTTACTTTCCTTGTTGTTGTTTCAATTCTTTTTAGTTTCTTTGCTAGCATTTTAGTTCATTCTTTCTTCTACAAGTCTCAAATTGTTGTCGTAGGTTGTGACTCTTCACATTCTGTAACTCTCCATATTCTAATCATGATAACGATGGAATCGATAAGAAATTGTAGATATTTCCTATCAGCATTTATATAATTCTATCTTTTTTTTGAACCTTTTCTTGAGAAATTCCAAGATAGAGAGCACTTTTGGAATCAAAGGCTTGACCGTCAATGAAAATTGCACCCATAAAGACAATTTTTCCTCAAAAATGCATTCCTTCTACATGAAGAACTATGCCCTCCTTAAGTGCATGAGCACACCTTGAACCCAGGAGTTTTTTCCCCTTCATCCCTTCGACATGTTCCCTTGCACCCTCCTTGTTCCCTTGAGCGCATGAGTGTACTTGGAAGGCTTGAAGCTTAACTCCGTCGGCCCTTTGGTGTGCACCCTTGCATCCTCTTAGCCTCCTTGAGTGCATGAGTGCATCTCAAACATATGAATGATTTCCTTCATGCTTCAATAGTGGTCTCTATGCCCTTAATGAGCTCTCTATCTTTCTTGAGCACATGAGTGCATCTTGAAGCCCTCTTCTGAACATTTGATCTTCCTTCATGCTCCGACAATGCACCCTCCTTGTTCTAATGGATATTTCTTTCTTGTACAAGTAACCATGTCCTATCATTGATAGGATTATTCTCTCAACTAAGTATGACTACCTTTTGAAAATGATTTGCAAATTTATTTATTGTAATAGATAGAGGATTTCATAAAGATAATTTTTTTCCCATGAGTGTGCTTCCACATACAGGAGTTCCAACTACTAGTATTATTACTTTATCATCATCTGTTGGCACGATGCCTCTCACTATAGTTGAGTGACCTCGAAAGAAGCTTCAGAAGCAAGAATTGAATAAGCAATGGAAGTTACAAAGCCTACCATCCTTATATTACAAATACACAGTGATTGATAAACAAATCTACGGAGGTCACGTGGAAAAATATTAAGGACACATTCATGTAGAAGCAATTCTCTGAATGTTTGGAAGACAAGGAAGTATACATTAATATTAGATGGTCCAAGATACACAAGATTAAATGCAAGTTTCAAGTCATACCTTGTGCAGAGGTTCAAGTAATTTAATGGATTCTATCACACATGGATGATTTAGATTTGGTGCTTCATAGTGAAAGTGGTGGTCATGTTTCCACCTACTATGGATGGAAAATGTGGAATTATTATAAGATGCTAAAGCCCATAGAATATGTCAATAAGCTTTTACACTAGATAGGTTGATATCAACACAAGTGATATCACCAAGTCTTGGTGTCGAGAGCCTGCCTATTTCTGAAATCACCCATCTACAGTTTACCCACCTAGGATTCTTAGGGAGGTGTACTAATACCTTATTTTTATGTGTTTTAGGTTGCATGGGTAGAAGAATGCTAAAGTGTTTGAAGATAATTGGATATTTATGCTCAGCTTGGTTGTTACCTATGGAAAAATATTCAATTTGGAATATATACATTCTTTTGAGTTGCAACATCATGTTGGAAAGGCTAAAGAATCTCTAAGAACGAACCAGACACCAGATTTTTATATGTTAGCATATATATTAGATGGGATCAATGCACAGTATGCATTCCTAGAGATGTATTTGAAATGGACCCCACATGATAAGTTTCTAGTTTACTTCCACTACAGGGTATTATCAAATTTGAGTTTCAAAGGAGCATATGATAGATTGGTAGAGAATTTATTCGTAGTCATATTTTAAATGATATATTATGTTGATGCTCTTTTCATGACTGACTCGGTGAAGGAGTCATTACATGATATCACGGATTGGTTTTCTATGCCAAAAGGAACATATATGAGCTGATTTGGATGTCATATTTCTCCTCATCTTATGTCGTGATATGTGACTAACAAGGTGGTCTTGCAAGAAGTGTTTTATCAATTGAATAAAGAGTTACCAGGAGTTGTTCACAGAAAGAAGAAATCTCATTGGCCCACCTTTCCTTTGAGGATCAGAATGTATGATTTGAAGAGCCATAAGGTGGCAAAATAAGAAATACAAAAGCTAGATTGCTTGCACTTTACAGTGAAGGAATTTCATGGGTATGACCCCAAGATACTATGCAAGAAACATTTTGATAGGATTGGCTTCTCTTGGGGATATTCATCAATTACTAATGCAGAAGATTAAAGGGTGAAAAACTGGTACAATGCACTAAGAAAGACACATCAAGGAGTTGAGTTCTATTATCCCCTAGTTCCACTAGCTGAAGATGTACAGGTACATGAGGCACCACAAGTAACTACTCAAGTAAATACTGTAGATCCTAGGAAAAGGATCAAGCATGATCCAATGGCACAAAGTAGTAGGAAATAGAAAGTTGATCCATTGAATAAGGGAGTTATTGAAGTTGAACAAGAAAAGAGAGAATTAAAGTAAAAGTTGAAACATGAAGAAGAAGAGAAGAGGAAGCAAGATGAATTGCTCAGGAAGAAACAAGAAGAAGAAGAGGAAAGAATGGAAAAGGAGGAAGAACAACAAAGGTAGTCATAGGAAGAGGAAGAAAAATAGAGGCTGGAGGAAGAACATATGACTTGGGAAATAGAATAATAATTAGAGGAATATGATGTCATCCAACCCATAGACGATGAACCAGGTTCTCTGATATAACCTTTTCTCATGGGTGGCCATCTCTCATTTGATGAGATGGGGATCACACCTCCACTAGAAGATAAATTCATGGATGTGTTCAATGTCACATTTGATCAACTAAGGAAGACGATCATGCAACAAAGGTGAATATTCTTCCCAAATGATCCTTATAATCTTGCCTTTGTATCCATAGAAAAGGTGATAACTGCAAACACCAAGAGGAATCCCCCAAAAACCATGAAAGCTAATGTTTCTTTTGCTACAAGGACACAAGATAACATAGAGTATTTTTTGAATGAGAATGCACAATTCAAAAAAGAGTTAGTTGTAGTAAAGTAACAAGTGGAACATCTCACTATAGAAAATCAATGACTATCTTCCCACAACTTTAGCACAACATAGTGGAAGTCTACCATACAGAAGGAATTAGGGCCAATGGAGGATATCATGGTGTAGTTGCATGATGAAGTGATACTTCTACATGAATTAGTGGTTTCCCTTGTTCATATACAAAAGAAATCATAAGAAGTCTTAAAGTTCCTAAAGATGAAAAACAAAGACGTTGATCAAATCCACAAATGGGCTACCAAGTATCCAAATGTTCCGCAACAGTTGGTTAGAAAGGATAAGATCATCGTTGAAGTAGAAAGAGTAAAACTAAGACTCCAACATGATAATTACATTCCACATGGAGAAGAGTCAACTAATAATCTTGCTTCCTGCAACTGACTACACAATGGTTTAGAGTCTCTAGAATAGAAACACAAGATGCCTTCAATGGGATTGCTTGGAGAAATAAGAGGCAACGAAATCGTCTTACAAGAGGTGAGGAAGTACATTGAGAAAATGAAGCAAACATTAGAACAAGAGTGCTTGGAGATCACTAAAGACATTATTCTACAATATTCCATTGCACGAGATACAACACACATGGAACTATCATGGCTATGGAATAATGTACAATCAAGCTCCAATCCATATTGACATAAGCACTCGAGGTGAAGATGTGGTTTGCAACGGAATTTTCGGTCAGGATCAAAGTCATTGCTACATAATTAATTAAAATTTTGTCTTATTATAACCTTTGTCTCATATAGCCATCATATTATATATATATTGTCTTTTGTAATGAATTTAATGTAATAAATTCCAAGAGACACATGTGGAATGCAAAGGGTGATGTATAGAATGTGAAGGGTTGTATGGAAGCCTATAGGTCATAGAAGTTGAATAGTCATGAGGAAACTCAAAATTCATTGCCTTTTGTTATAAATTGCTCCTCATAACTAAAGTAAGGGGCTTGGATTATTATAGTATTTCCTTGGCTTCTCTTCTATTTCATAGGAGATGAATCATTATACGGAGAGGCAAGTTGTGGCTTCATGTTCCACTACTAGATCTAATGTTCCACCTATGTAACAATGTACTTTGAATCTTTCATTAATAATTAGAAGCTCTTCGAGCCAGCACTTCTTCATGCATGTATCATGAATGTAGTAAGACTACTATTGACATATTTGTTGTATATGTTGGTGTAATACATGCTAAAACTAATGAACTATTTCATTACTTAGATGTGGATATTGTTGAACGAGCGGTGTTATGCTTTTACAATTGTTTTTTATATTGTGAACTAATTTGCAAGTATTTTTTCTCTTCCACTCACAGGTCTCCCTTAGGATATTACTAAATTTACTTCCCTAACTAGAAGCTTGTTCCCCTTTACTAGTTGTGGAACTTCCTATGCATTCTACATTTTTTGTCACACAAATCTTACATACTTGTTTCCCCAAAGAGATGTTTGTGATCTCTTGTGTATGTGTTATAATCAAAGCGTACCTCTAAAAATTTTGTAATGGTGAACGGACAATATAGTTGGATGGTACACCTACACCAAATAGTGTGAGGTCTAATTGAGACCTCACACCGGGGACATCCCCTATATGTTGGCGGTATCCAACACCGTCAACATTTTACTACTATTATTCCCAACTTATTTATAATTTTTAATGTTTTATTTCATTACAAATTCTCTAAATAATGTTCTTACCTATTCCATTTCTACATGTAAAATCAATAATAGATTTGTTTCTGTATTACTTAAATCAAGTAGGTTGAATCATTCAACATTTTTTTTGTTTTGTGCTCATTATGTAAAGAAGCATCCCTAAATTCATTATATTTCAAAGTTTGATAAATATTATTAGTTTTGTAACCATTATATAATATTTAAATTTTTCTCCCTTCCAATTCGCTCCTTCCCCTTTTGAAGTAATCTTATCCCTATCATTTAATTTTTACTTTTGCTAACAACTTTCTACCATAAAGGATGTGGTATAGTATAGTTGAATCTGTCCAAAGACCCTATTTTTCCATATAACTCCATATTTATATTAGCCTGACTAACAGTGTATACATTCTTTATTAATTACTTACAATAACAAAGTTCTTCTAGTTACATTTTTTTTTTACATCACTGGCAGTCTTCCATAATAAAAAATATCCATTGTGTTGTCCTTGGTGGCAACCTGCTTGAAAAAGAGATACTTGATATCAATATGATGTACTTGATGCCAGTATGATGGTCATGAAACTAATGTAGATATCAGGGATATTGGGACATAGATTACAATGGATATGGAAAGAGAAATGGTAGTTCAGTTATAGATGGATGAAAAATGTAACATTTGAGAAAGTATACATGGTTTCTGTGAAGAAAGGTTGCATACATACACAGGGATTATGAGAAAAAGTCGCATACATAATCTAAACCATGGAAATATGGACACTAGGGGTCATTACCATGGTATTTTCCCATAGTACTTGAAGCGATAATGCTTATTTGATCCCATCAACAAATACTAACAACATTACTAAAGGACTTAGCTAAGGTATTGGATAAGGAAAATATATATAAGGAGATGGTGATGAAGGTTTTAGGTGTGAAGGTAAAATAATTATTTATGTGTGATCTGATCTGAAAAAGGTGTGCACCAGGGAGAAAGGAAATGGCTCAAATCCAATAGATCTGAAAATATAGTGGAGATTAGTCCTTGACCTATTTATGATTGTAAATAAAAATATTAGATCTACATCTATGATGATGATATGATCTGAATGTAGTAATGTATGAATGTAATAATATGTTTCAATATCTGGGTTTAACAAATGTGGTGGTTTGTAATGAAGGTTGATATCAAAAATTTAAGATCTATACGTAGGTTTGGTTATGGATAGTCACATACATACAAATATCTATTTTTTTTTAGTCACATATATATTCTGAGATATGATTTTTCAGTATGTTGAGAGTTATATGTGGGTGTTGCACATGATAAGCATGTATAAACGCAGGTTTTCTTAATAACTACCACATATATATTCTAAGTTAAATCTGGTTAGGGTTTGAATTGCTACTTGATGATGGCATTTAATGATGTCTATTCTATTTTCTATTATCTGTCAATGATATATTTATAAGCATGGTATGTGTCTGGTAGTGGTGATTGGGTTGATTTTCTTATGGATTGGAATAATGGTTAGTAATGATGTTATAGGATGTTGGTTTATGATTAAGTATCTAATGTGACTCAGTATGTCAGTAATTCAAGGAGTGGTGTAGTGATTCAATTTTATCCTTCAGTTATTTGAGATATGTATGGAGGTTGTATGCAGAGGAAGTGCATATATATGCAGGTTTGCTTTAGAATAGTCACGTATATATCCTGAGGTTAATATTGATAAAGGCTTGTATTGACTGCACATTTCTTCATTGATCTTTGTCTCTTCTTCAATAATGTGATTAATTAGTGAGTTGTTAAATGGTTGTGGTGTGACAATAATACTTAGCATTGCATTGGTTTGATCTAGTGCATTAGTTGAGATTTAGTTTAGTTATTGGATTTCTTCAGTATTCATTGGTTTAATGTTTTAGTAATTAATCTAGTTTACAGTGCTTCAGTGATTCATATTTTGAGATTTAGTATTTCTGTTTGGCACATTGGTTTGGGATTATTGTTGGTGTGGGTCAAGAGTGAAAATGTGATGAAAGGTGGACTGCATGTTTTGATGGATGATTTATAAGTGGATCTAGAGTGAAACATTCTGAAACGTGGTCCAGAAGGTGCTAAAGGATGCAACCTTCAGTGAGAGGTTAAGAGCTCACTTCTAGTAGGAGTTGATAAACGAGATCAGGGGGTTGTAGCTCACTTTAAGTGGGTGTTGTAGAACAAGTGGAGGTTGTAGCCTCCTATAGGTGGGTTTCTATGTGTTGCTAAGAGTCTGCACCAGTACAAGATGAAATGAATATTTTCTTTATATAATAAGAAAGAAGAGAGACTACAACAATGGTTGTTTTCTCCGACATTAGGTTTCCACCCAAATTTATTGGTGTTCATATGTGTTGATTTGTTGCTTATGTATTATGATTTATTTTCTCTCTATTTCATACTAAATGACATATGAAATTGATAATGTAATGATAAATTTAAACATCATATGGAAATTATGAAAAATAAGTAAATTAGATATACGTTATTTTCCTTCAATGATGTCACATACACACGTTTGTTGCATAAAGAACAATAACATAGAAAATTCTGAATATTTTATGAAAAGTTAAAGAGAATTAAAAATATTGATTCACCCCCCCCCCCCAAAGTATTTTTCCCTAACAATTGGAATCAAGTAGGTCTCTCAGAAGAAGCTTGATTGCTTAAAGGGAGATCTATCAATATGAGCAATTAAGAGGGAGTATATTCTATCAAGCCACCTTTGTTTAATGGAACTAACTTTATATTTTGGAAAATTAGAATGAGAGCATATTTGTAGGCACTAGGAGATGATGTATGGGAAATTGTCAATGATGGATATTAATATCCAACCTCCATTCCGAAAGATGACGTAGGGAAGAAATAGTATGAGATCAATGCAAAGGTTGTAAATGTTATCTTGGGTAGTTTTGCTGAATCTAAGTTTGTGAAAGTCATGCAACTGAACATCGCAAAGGTGATATGGGATAATATTTTCCAAAGCTGTGAAGGTGACATTAAGGTAAAAAGTGTTAAATTTCAAACATATAGAATTCAATATGAGACTCTTAGAATGGATGATGATGGAAGCATTACAAGTTTTTTCCTTAGAGTAGATGAGATTGTTAACTCAATGAAAAATCTTGGTGACAAAATAAAGGATATGACTGTTGTTGAAAATATTTTGAGATCATTAATTCCAAAGTCTCCACCATTGAAGAAATTCAAGATTTGAAGAATATAACTACTGAACAACTCCATGGAATCATGACAACTTATGAGATGAGAAAAGGGGATACATAACATATTATAGAAGCAACATTCAAATGCACCAACAAAGGGAAAGAAAAAGAAGAGCCTAAGTGTTAGTGTGAAATTTCTTGGAAGGTGTACCAAAAATACTTCACTTAATTCCATAGGTGACAAGTGGCCCTAACAAGAAGTTGATGGCTACTAGTGATTCAGATCTATAATAAAAATGGAAAACGTGCAACAAAAGTATAGACAATCCAAAATAGAAAGCAGCAGTAAAAATATCCAATGCAATAACCCAAATGGAAAGAATTTAATTGAAAAAATATTTTATTAAAAACACTTATTGAAGGAGATATACAGATGGGTCTATAAGTCCCCCTCCATGGATGGGTCCTTTGATATCCTTGATGCTTCAGAAATGATCTTCTCTGTCAATATGTGAAAAACCCAGACAAAATGTGGAGAACTTGAATGGGAGCTCAAAAGAAAAAAATAATAATGGTGACGATGAATATGATCATGGTGAAGAATGAATGAAAACCCCTCTTATTTATAACAAAGTATTGATTTAATCTCGAAAATGGATAATAATAAAATAATATTAACCAAATCAAGATCCAACTGCTTGGAATAATTTATTATATTTATTGGAGAGGAAAAATATATTTAAAATGGTTAAATATCTTTATTTAGAAATAATTAACAAATAAAATGATTTATTAATTATTTCGTGAGAATTAGGAATGGTGTGAATTTGAAATAATTATTAAATATGGATTTAACAATTATTCCAATAACAAAAATAAGGAAAATTAAATAAATAGTGATTTATTTAATTAGTCCTAAGGGATTTAGTCAAATGTGACAGGTAACAATTATTTAAATAATGATTTAACAATTATTCCTAGAGAAAATTATATAATTAATGATTTAACTAATTATTCTCCTAGGTTTTTTTGTTTAAATCATAAAATAATTAAATAAAAGTTGTTTACTAAATTATTTTCCACAATAAAAGTGATTTTACTGTGGTAAAATTAAATCTACATGGTCTATTTCGAACCACCTAGTTAGAAATAGCTAGGTGATCATTTTTTGGTGATAACAAATTGCCCCCACACGTATGAGTTTTAGTAGCAAACCATATGACCGAAATACATTATAGGTTACACTTCCAAAATACACCAAAAGGGGAGTCAAAGAGAGAGAGAAAGAACTGAAGCAATACAAGGACGGAAAAAAATGAAGGGGGCGAGGCCTACTAAACTGATAGAAGTCTCCTTTTATGTGGGAGTACATGATCTCAAATGAGGCAGGGGAGGCATACCCATACCCACCAAGATAACTATGTACAAAGAATAATGATGATCCCAACAATGTGGGACTGAGCTACAAATTACATGATACATAATAGACTGGCAACAATGGGTTAGGAAATAATACAATGGATCCCATATACATAATGCGCCTAGAAAAACATAGGTCTGAACTGAATACAGTAACATATGAGTACATGTGACATGATTCCCCTCAATATGACATGGTGAGCGGGGATTACAACCAAATAATCCCTGATGAAAAGGAAAGGGCTATGAAGATCTGAGTGGATCATTTGCAGGAGACATGCGTGTTGTGGGTACTACAAGTAGTGGAAGTTAAACCAATCACATTTGTGGAACTACATTTGAGGCTGGATCAACATCTATGGTGTTGTGGGGGAAAGTATCCAACTCGGAATGACCCTAACCCACTCTAAGGGTGTCAGTTCCTTAGCAACAGCTGAAAGCAAAGCTATCTAAAGTTTCTTCTTTATGACATGCAAGAGATAGAAGGAAGAGATCCACTTACTGATGTCTTGCGCAAATGGTCGATCCAATCTCCTCTATTCGCCGCTTGCTCCCAGCTCCAAGTCTTTTCACGGGCCCAGCTACACGAGATCCTGCAAACAAGACAAAGAAAGGAAACTACAAGAGGCATGCATTCATAACTGATTCAAGGATTAGCATAAATCAAATACGCAAGTAAGACAATACACCATTGAAACACATGCGAATAGAAGAACCTCAAATGCTTTATTAATATATGGAAGTAAGGTTCAGGCGGTGATACAACCATGAGAGGTCCAATCCAGCATCACCTTCCCAACGGAGAGAAATATCTTCTTCACCTCCCTCAAGCAATCACCCAATGCTCACAACTGTAAACCAACAGCAATTCTTTGCACAAAATTCTGGCCTCTAGATCCCATGGGATGAGATCCTTATATAGAGTTTTGGAGTGAAGATAAGTCAACTTGATGTGTGACTTGTTGTCCTCTTCAACTCCAGTTGTTCTTCAGTTCTTCACTCGGAGTTTCTGTCTTCCACTTGGAGTTTTAGAAGCTCTTAACTCATCATTAGGCGAATCTTATCATCAAGTGTCTTTTTAGAAGCTTCCTGGGCACTGGCACTTTGAGAAAAAGATTCCTCCACATGTCCAAGTACGCCCAACGCAGGTAGCCTTTGTTCTACTTGCTACGCAATGCAGGTAGCCTTTGTTGTACCTGCTATGCAGCGCAGATGCCTAGTGGAGCAGCTGCAATGATCCAAAATTGACCTGTTTTTGAGTGTTTTTCAGTGGAGAACTGATTTGCAGTGCTGTGGTTTGCTGACCTTGTTCCTCTAAGGGTAAGAACAACATGTTTAGGGACTTTGGATCCCTTAGATTATTGACATTTCATTATCTATGCTGTAAGGCACAAAAATGTCTATAACAGTTGCCCCCTAAAGTATGAGGTCGTTTATCGGGTGAAATGCTTTATTAGGAGGATCCGAAGTTCATTCAATCGCCGGGAGGTGACCTGTAACAAAATACAATACAATACATTATCTTTTCATATTTTCTTTTCATGATCTAGCTGATGCGGGCATTTCCCATGATCAGCTTTATAAATACATTTGTCGTACATAAAGAGACGATCGTTTGATAAGAGACGGATAATTCTCTGCCTTTAATTATCATCCTTTTAGTAGGATGCTCATCTGCTGCACTTGTCTATGTTTTTATCTCCTGAATATATATCGCAGCCCGGATGGATGAAACTAGATCCGGGGTCTTCAAACTTGTCCGATCTTCACTCTAGTACAAGTCGATCCATGTGAGAATTTCTTGAAGTCGAACATGGAAAGACATCGCTTGATTACCAGTCAATAATGTAAACTGTTAACAAGCGCGAGAGGAATCACTGATAATGATGATGACCCTCAAGGTACTACAGCACAATTCACATGGCGTGAATATAGGATCTGACGTCGAACACCACGCAAAGTCTCCCGGTCGAAGGTCATTAATGTATACCTATCGCCGGAAGTGAGAAACTTGCCATTGAGGCATGCAAGCTTCAAAGTACTGAGGGGGGTGTTCCTATATCAACTTCTTGGATAATGAGCTGATGTCGACAAGAAATGATCCATCAAAGGAGGGCCTTAATGAATCCCACATCAGTGACACGGAACGGAGCTAGTGATGATGGTGAAAACGATCTGTGAAATATGATTCAGGGTGGCGGTGATGGAAGGATGAAAGATGATGTATGGTAGTGGATGGGACCCGGTTGACACTTTCTGAATGACATCTCTTGAACATATAACGACACTGATGTGATGGATCGGTAGCATTACCCCATGTATGGATGGTATGGCGAGACCATGGTGAAGGGACCGGTGAATGATAATAACCCAACCCGATATTTACGGAGGCCAAAAGTGTCATGTTCAAGAGCGACTTGCTACCATTAAGCTTTGAGGTTCTTCCCAATTTTTCCCCAGTCATTTCTGACCAGTACCTCTTTATTTTTGTCAAGCTTGAGGAGGATAACATATGCTTGTTCTATAACCTGCCCTTCAGGCAAGCCCATCGCTATGTTTTAACGAGCCTAGCGATAGGGAAACTCGTTCTTGTCTAAAGACAGGTTTGTTGCTATCTAATATTTTTAACGAGCCCAGCGACAAAGACAACTCGGTCCTTTTCATTTTTAGAGAGTCTGAAAAGTGTACATAAAGTAGACTCCAGGGGTCCTTTTTTGTCATCTAATCCCTTAAGTCCGAAAAAGTATAAAACAATACAGAAGGGATGAATATTCGATATCTTTATCGAGCCGAACTAGACAAGCGCTCGATCTTTTTGTGCAATAATCCCTCAGGTCCAAAAAGATTAAAATCTAGAGGAGGGATAGCTCTTCCGGTCCTTTTAACGAGCTGGAAGGCCAAAACTCGGCAAACTTTTCATTTTTTACGAGTCAGTGAAAAGAGCTCAAAGGAGACTCGTCTTTTGAGGAACGAGTGATAAACAGGGATAGCAGTAGATTCCAGGTACAGGTTGGAATTTTCCAATAACGGCAGTATTACAAGGATGGCTAGGTGGGATCACTCTTCGCAGCTGTTCCTCAAAATAGGTAAACAATCAAGTGGATGTGAATGATTGGCCAAATGAAAAGTGGAGGTGACGGTGCACAAACATGACCAAGGCTTTTATGGCTGATGAATTTACGGTCTCAAATGGTTATTTACCGGTTCATTTTTTCTGAATGAGCTTGAACTCTGGGGGAAAGCCTGCTCACAAGCTTATGTTTATTTTTTAACGAGCATGAATTTCCGCATTAAAACTGCTCGGTTCTTGCGTTTATTTTTTAACGAGCATGAACTTTGCCAAAACTGCTCGTTCTTTTGCATGCCCCCAGCATCATAATAACGCATGTCAAAGGAGGGTGCCCCCCAAGCTTCATTGCATTCAACTTGGTGGTTGGAATGAAGGTTTACCTTTGAATTTTGAAAAGGGGATTTGTTTCATTTTTTAATGAGGTTGACATAGTAAAAGAACTATCCTTGTGACTCCTTGTTTCATTTTTTAACGAGGTTGACATGAGATAAGAACCGTCCTCGGAGCCCACTGTATTTACAGTATTTCCATTAGGGCGATGATCCATGCTGACAAAATATTTAGGAATCTTCCGAATCCGTTGGATATAGAAGATTTCAGATTGTAGGTTTCCACTGTGGCTACTTCCGCCAGATTACTCGCCGGCGGTAGGGCAAAATTACCCATTAAGGCAGGGTCTTTTAGGAGACCTACTCCAATATTTTGGAGCGATTGATTACTTTCATGGATCATTGTGCTGCTTCCCGTAACTTGAGAACTGTTGGGGAGAAATGTTTGCTTGTCGACGATTGTAATTTTTCCTTGAAAAGGAAATACAATCCTCCTGAAGTAGGTCGACACAACTGCAGCCATGGCATATATCCAAGGACTTCCCAGTAGGATGTTGTAATCGAGGTTTCCGTCGATTACTTCCACATCAACTTCTACTGTTTTGCCCCCCAGTTCAACTTGCAAGTTATTTAAAATCCCGTATGGAGTGTATGATCGTCCATCAAATGCTTTTAACGTCGTTGACGATTTCGACAAGGGTGGTGAGCCTAAATTTTTCCAGCAACTCATCGACATAAGACATGTAGATGCCCCCTCATCAATAATTGTTCGATGAACAGTTTTGTTGAGGGCTTTCACTTGAATAAGGAAAGCTAGTTGAGCTGGTATCTGAGGGTCATATCCTTTATGATCAAAGGCCATAAGATTGGAATCCATTGGGCCAATCCCACCTATGGCTGATAATAAAGCTTGCTCTTGGGAGGTGCATTTTTGCGCTACCTCAAGTGTCGACATAGCGGACGACGATTGGGTCAGGTCCTCTATTATATTGTAATCCTGTGTTATTTTTTCACGAGGATTAAATGTCGATTTGTGTACTACTCCCTTTGGCGACTTTATCATTGGTTTAGGAACGATGGGTGGCACAACTTTGGTCAAAGTTGTTGTTGAACTACTAGGTTGTTTATTTGCCTTGTTGTCCAATTGCTTTGGATTCATGTGATCTTTATTCTTTGTCAAAGCATTATTTTGTTGCTTTGAGGTGGACAACATAAGCACTTGGGATCGGGAATCATTTTGATTAGCAACCAGATTTTGTCTTGGACTAGGAAACGGATCAGTCAATACTGCTGGGGTTTTTGAACTCTTGAAGAGTTTCTTAACTTCAGCTATATGAGGACAATCTTTCGTCCAATGATCCTCATCGCATATATGACACCCTGTCGGGGGTTTCCCTTTCCTTTTCTTTTTCTTCTTGCCCCCTGGTTGCTTCAGTTGTTTGCCCTTGTCAGTCGACATAGCATTTACTTCTGAGGCAAGAAGTTCCTCATTTGCATTTTGACTAGAAATTTTGCGTTTGCCAGTCACGCCATTGCTGGCTTGAGAGTCAGTATTCGATTTAGGAGGGGGAGGAATTGAAAATTCAGGTCTGGGGGCGTCAGGTATTTTGTCGTAGAGCGTGCCAGACTGAGTATATACTAAGTCCAGATATTGAGCACGAGCAATGACCTGCTCCTCTGTTACGACTCCCCCCTTGGCCACATCTTCCATTATAACCGGAAGTAACGACTTTATAAACCATTCAGCTAACAGCTGATCGGGAACATAAGTTTTCACCATCCTACGACGACATCGCCACTCATGTATATGATCAGATATGTGAGTGGTCGTTGTCTGTTTGAAGTTGGTAAGGAGTTCTGTTCCCGTTTCATACCTTATCGGTAATTGAAAATGGGTTAAGAAAGTCGTGGCTAAGGAGCTGAAATTGTCGAAAGAGGCTCTTGGCAATTCAATGTACCATTTAGCCGCTGGACCTGTCAATGTCCTCTGGAAGAGGCGAAGTCTTATCGAATCATCATTTAGAGTGTTCGATGAACACCATAGATGAAAAGTCATGACGTGATTCGACGGGTCTTCACCTGGATTTCCATTGAATTTAGGAATGTCCGATGGAAGTTTATGTGGAATCGCTGGCCACCAAGGGGCATAAGCAATTGGATCATTCATCAGCCGGTTTAGATCTGGCAATTCTAGAGTTGCTACAAAGGGCAACTATTGGTTCAGGTTAGGCGAAGCATATCCAGGATAAGATGGTATCGCCTGAGCAATGGGTCTTTGCAGACCAGCATAGTGCTGACAACTTTGACAAAGTTGATGGGCATAACCATTATAGCATGGTTGCCCATTACTTACAAAGACTTGTTGCTCAGGTCCTTGATATGATTGCTGGAATGGCGGTTGTTGAGATTGAACCAGCTTTGGTTGTTGGACCATTTGCTGTTGACCAATACTGGATGATTGACCAAGATGAGGAGTCACAGTACTTGTTCGAGCCTGAGTTGCTCCAGATAAGGAGGCACTACCCTAAGATTGTGATTGAGCCGCCGAGATAAGAGGTTGTTGTATTACAACAGGTAGCGCTTGTACTTGCGACGCATTCGCCGTAGCAGGTGTGGTGGGAATATTCGACACAGGGTGTACTGGTTGCATTGAATATGCAACTCCTGATTGTTAAGGGAGTATTGGTACCCAACCGCTAGATGTGATTCCAGTTTGACCTGAACTTTGTTGTAAACTCCCACATGGTTGTTCTCCGGGAGGGAACAATGAAAGAGCATACTGCCCTCCACATGGTGGAAATCCAGTACTTAAAGGGTAAATTGGCCTTTGAAGACACATTGGATCAATTTGTTGAGTTTCAACATAAGAAGTACCAGATGATAATCCGGATGAAGAAATAGGAACTAACCATATTGTTGTCCCTTATGGGACTCCGGCTTGTTGTTGGCAATTTGCCGGGACAGATGGTATACCAACAAACATCGTTGGAGTGGTAGCAGGAGGCTCTACTGTTGCTGTGTCGGACGACACAGTCCTAGATGTTGACGGTTGTTTAGACATTTTGAGTCTATCCAAAAGATTTTAGCGATTCTACAAGAACTTACGATGCCAAAAGACTAACTTCGAAGATCAACGCAGGAATAGGAGGTGATTATGTTCCGTTTAAAATGAATTTTATTATGACGACACTTTAGACACAACTTGCTTTTTCACTTTTTAAGAGTCGAGAAAAAGCTAAAGATGACTCTAGTCTCCTTCGATGTATTAACGAGCCCGAAGTGACAAATGCTCGAATGGACTTTTTCAGTTATAGAGTTTGAAAAAGGCCAAAAGAAACTACTCTGGAGTTCTAGGCAGAGGGTGTGCCAAACCTTTCGCGAAACCACAGAATACGTTTTACGGTACGAGTGGTTGATCTTCATGAATGCTGTGTTCACTGCATCGCGATCAGTAGGGCGGCCGAAACGGATTCCTATGGATAAAGGCTTTGTTCCTATAGGGGTCCCCCAATATACGCGGGGGCACAAGTCCGTATTAGTGCTATCGTCCCTCAGGAGGAATCACCCACCTTCGTAGAGATCGACAGTCACTATGTTTAACGACGTCGGTTCACGTCTCTACCTAGACCTCTACTGTGTTTCGTTATGTTTCAAAGCGTTGTTAGATAAATTCAGTTCTTTTTAGGTTGATCTTGCTTAGCAGTTTGCCTTTATGGATCACCACGTGATGTATGATACAACTCCTAAATGCAGTCTAAGAATGATAAGCAAGCTTTTTCGATTCTTTCAACTTATGAAAATCTTAACTACTGAAGGAAAAGAAAGACATCATCTTTTCAAACAGACCATAGAGCACACACTGATGCACTTTTCCTAAATCGGCATGCAAACTGTCAAAATGCACATGCACAATGCAAGTATTTCTTTTCTTCTTCCTTAATGTTGATGTATTACAAAAAGAAAGCTCTTGTATGATTTCGAATTCAATTTCAAGCGAAAGCAACAAGTGTTTTTCCAATTATCAAAAGAACACCTTAAGATTCACTCGTTTCAACACAAGAAATACTGAAATTCGAACCATATAACGAAAGCAAATGCTCAAGCAGCTATGAACAGCAATAAACTAGCTCTCAGAATCACAACGACACTTTCTCATAGGTCTAGATCCAAGAGGTCATAGCAAGACTAGTTCACTTTCGCTATGGGAAACTGTGAATGACAGCAAGAAATACAATAAGAACAATCACGTTTTCTTCATACAACTGAGGGGGGAATGAAGGCAAATAGAAGTGGTTTCAGCTGGGTATACAGGTTGATAACAGGCTGCAAAAACAATACTGAAAACTGGGCAACAGACAGTGGGGAACCCCAGTTGCACAAGGCAAAACTGGATCAGCGCAGGTGCTGCACTGTCAATCTGAGATGCAGCGCAGGTAGCCCCTTCGGGACCTGCGTTGCAGTGTAGGTAGCCTTTGTTGCAGCTGCACTGATGAGACAACTCTCGTCTCTCTCAGATTCCGGGTCACAGTTTGCTCAAAAATCAACGGTTTTTGGCCAAATCAGTTGCTATCAGTCAAGTATACTCTAGAGGATGATTAAAGGAAGATTAACACTATCACAAAGAGCTAAAAAGAGTCCTTGTGGATCAGCTCTTCAAATCATAAACATGCCCAGCACTGGGCTAGAGTAGCTGCCCTCTACTTTGCATTCGAAGGACTCGAATGCAGTTCGATTCGGTACTCCTTTGTTTAAGAAATGAATAGCAAGAAACACAAGCTACCAACAAGACACGATCCCCAGCGGAGTCGCCAGTCTGTTGTGGGGGAAAGTATCCAACTCGGAATGACCCTAACCCACTCTAAGGGTGACAGTTCCTTAGCAACAGCTGAAAGCAAAGCTATCTAAAGTTTCTTTTTTATGACATGAAAGAGATAGAAGGAAGAGATCCACTTACCAATGTCTTGCGCAAATGGTCGATCCAATCTCCTCTATTCGCCGCTTGCTCCCAGCTCCAAGTCTTTTCACGGGCCCAGCTACACGAGATCCTGCAAACAAGACAAAGAAAGGAAACTACAAGAGGCATGCATTCATAACTGATTCAAGGATTAGCATAAATCAAATACGCAAGTAAGACAATACACCATTGAAACACATGCGAATAGAAGAACCTCAAATGCTTTATTAATATATGGAAGTAAGGTTCAGGTGGTGATACAACCATGAGAGGTCCAATCCAGCATCACCTTCCCGACGGAGAGAAATCTCTTCTTCACCTCCCTCAAGCAATCACCCAATGCTCACAACTGTAAACCAACAGCAATTCTTTGCACAAAATTCCGGCCTCTAGATCTCATGGGAGTTTTGGAGTGAAGATAAGTGAGCTTGATGTGTGACTTGTTGTCCTCTTCAACTCCAGTTGTTCTTCAGTTCTTCACTCGGAGTTTCTGTCTTCCACTTGGAGTTTTAGAAGCTCTTAACTCATCATTAGGCGAATCTTATCATCAAGTGTCTTTTTAGAAGCTTCCTGGGCACTGGCACTTTGAGAAAAAGATTCCTCCACATGTCCAAGTACGCCCAACGTAGGTAGCCTTTGTTCTACTTGCTATGCAACGCAGGTAGCCTTTGTTGTACCTACTATGCAGCGCAGATGCCTAGTGGAGCAGCTGCAATGATCCAAAACTGGCCTATTTTTGAGTGTTTTTCAGTGGAGAACTGATTTGCAGTGCTGTGGTTTGCTGACCTTGTTCCTCTAAGGGTAAGAACAACATGTTTAGGGACTTTGGATCCCTTATATTATTGAAATTTCATGCTCTATGCTGTAAGGCACAAAAATTTCTATAACATATGGTCATCCAGGCATGTGAGGGGATAACTAAAGGGTCACCCCCTCATGAGGTCTAGAACATCTCACACACACCCGGGAATCACTAGGACAGTCATCTAGATCACTGAACCATCAAGTGTATGAATCTCAATCGTGTGATAAGGAGTTGATTTCGAGCACATGAGAAACAACCAAGGTAAAATGGAATAATGAGTCCCTTTTCTTGATCCAAGGCACCAAAAAACGATGGAAGCTGGAACCAAGGTACACTTCCCTTGATACCATTCTTATGGAATGAATGTGCTGAGGTTGACAGATGAAGACCCATGGGAGTTAAGGCAATAAGGAATCCTTAACAAAGGCACGAGGGAATATAGTAGAGTGACTGATGGACTGACACCAGGGATGATGATGGAATGAAATAAAATGGGTGGAAAACTGAAAACTTCCATTTTCAGAGTATAATAAGGCTGGTTGACCTGGAAGCGACTGACTTGATTCCAGAGGGGATGGTCAATGACTCAAACGGGGGTTCGACAGAGAGGGAGCAGTACATCTGGAGGCCAAATACGAGTATGTTGTAGCGGCTACAACCACCCTCCAAAATTTTTCCTTAGCTTTGTTTTGGAGCCTCCCTACCGACCTTTCACACCAGCATGTCTTGCTTCGTCAAGTACACAAGCTTTAATGTTTTTCTTGCATAAAGGTAGCCTGTCTATCAGAGCTTGTTGCACTCCCCTCACAGGTTGTTCTCCTGGACTTCATCTAGCTATAGGCTGAGCTACTCCCTCAAAAATTTGCGTAATTTTGGAGGGAAACCATCCTTCCCTCTAGAATTTGCACAATTCTGTCTGGCAACCTACTGGGCTCTAGAATTATGTAATTCTACTAGTCAGGCTTCATCTAGGAAATTGTGCAATTCTTCCTAGAAGGGCTACTCAGCCTAGGAATTGTGAAATCCTAGGTAGGAGTCAGTTGTTCTACCCAAAAATTGCACAAATCTCTTGGGTAGCTAGCCTAGCTCCCTCCCAGAAATCAACATTTTTTCCTCTCAGTTGAGAAAACTATTGCATGTGAAGTTGAGTTGATCGGTTCACTCCGAGACTAAGAAAAATTGACTTGCATGCATGGACTTCTTCTCCCAAGGCAGCATGCAAAGGAATCCCTTATTTCAGGGATCTATTTTAGCAGTTGGAGGTTACATGCAAAGATCATTTTAAAAACCTCCCACCAAGTGTCGCTTTCCCTAGGTTTGTGGCATGCTCGTCACAACCTCAATTTGATCAAAACTCATGAACCGGACGTTGAAGATCCCATTCCTGACATAAACCTTGCAACTCTAACATCCCACATTGCATCTAGGAGTCTTCGGCACATTCAACTCAGTAGTTTTAGGGTAAGCCCGCTTTCCATGTCTTTTGTTGCATTTCTAGCAATTTTTTTGTTTCCCTTCGTATGAATGTTGTCTGCATGATTTCAATGAGTGGTTGTTTTCATTTTGATACATAATAGCTTGTACTAGCATTGTTTCAGTTTTCATTAACATCTCGCTGCTGTCGCATGCATGAAACTATTTTTCACAAACGGTCGTCGATTCAGCGACTCGCCTCACCCACATGCATGTTGTTCTATTTTCTGAATCTGTCATTCCCCGTATACATGTACGATCATTCACTTATGTTTACACTAAGTATCACCAAGCATTCACATTCACATTCTCATTCAGTTGACCGTCGATGAGTCTGGGCAGCCTTGGCTTGGACTATGCCTCACCAAGACAACATTGCACAATCCTGAGAGGGAAGGCTATGTCTTCCTGCTAGGAAATGTGCATTTATGCCCAGTGACTATCCTCCAGTCTTGCATTGCACAATTCTAAGGGAAAGTGACCGTTGGCCCAGAAAATTGCACAATGCAGTCATTGAGCCTGCAACCATTGCCAGTTGATATTGTGCATTGCGCAATTCAGCAGTCAGCAGTGAGACTGGACGATGCATTGTGATATTCCAGTAGTCAGTAACCAGAATGGACTATGCATTATGCAATTCTAATATTTAGTTAGCCTCCCAGTAGCCCAAACTATGCCTTGCGTAGTCTTGGCAGTCAGTCTCCCGACCTCGCAGTAGAAATTACGCAACCTTCATGATCATTCACACAGGTATGTTGCAATTCATTTGACAAGTTCATTTTGGTTTTCGACTGATGGATTTCTTGCCATGACTATTGCCATGTCTCCAGGTATAGCACGTGTGCATCTGTCTCTCAGCAGTATAGGTACAATGGTTTCCAAGAGAGCAGAGTTAAAGACATCGTTCAGAGCACACTTGGGGATGCAGTCGATCAAGTGTCTATGGACTTGCCTACCCATGAAAACATCAAGTTGTTCATAGACATGGACATCAATATATGATGACAATAGCATCACAGCAAGCAGCATCATGAATAGCGGTTGAAGGCAGCACATTGTATGCAACAAATGCAAGAGGAAGGTTGTTGACAACACAAAGGCAGAACAAAGTTGCAAGCTCAAGTAGATCCACTTGTGGTGAAATCAACTTTGGAGACTCAAGCTATGAGGTGATGGCACTACATGAAGATTGTGCAAAGGCAGGGAATGGAATAGAGAAGTAGTTGCATGTTCTCGAGCAGGAACTCAAGAAAGAACATGAGTTGCACAGACAAGCGAATGAGTCACAACATGAGCAGGAACAACAGGGGGCACAACATGCACTCATAGATGAAAATGCATCCGTACAAGTTATAGATCCATCCTAGTAGCTGGCATAGAGAAGAAAAGGTGAGCAGTGTTGTTGATTGCATGCAAGGGAATGTCGCAACATGCATGTCATTGTGCGCATGCATGTGATCCCACCCATTCAGCACACTCACCAAGGTGAATACAAGAATCAAGTCCGACTGGAGCTGAACATGTAGTTGACAGTTGATGTGCATGACCACCAGCAGCCACTAGAAGATTATCACGGACACTAGGCATCAGTGTATTATCGGTTCGGCCGCACCCAAGAAGACCATGTGCATGCTAGTAGACGAGTTGGATGGAGGAGCCATACCAATGCACCCAGATACAACAGAGGCAAGAGTTCACTTCAGCAAGATGTCATCGTTGAACGCATTCACACCATCACAGATGACCAAGCTTAGCATTAGCTCACCACCTTCACCATCACAAGCATGTCAAATATTTGGTCTCACCACAATAGACCAAGTGTCAGTGATGTCTTGCATGGATTACTCAAGCAGTTTGTCTCACATGGGCATGTGTGCATTGTAATGTAAAGTCTTGTCAAGTGGAAGTTCAAGTGTCAGTAGTTGGATGTAACAGTCATAGAGTAGATGAAGAGTCATGAGGGTAGATGAACTATCATAAAGGGGAATGTCAAGTGTCACCCCACCCTTTGCTATAAATAGAACCTCATAACTCATTGTAAAGGCTTTTGGTGAGCCAAGCTTCCAATAAGAATATCTTGGAGAAATCTTGGACAGTATTATAACAAGCCTTGGCTTCTCCACTATGCAGAGCTAGTATATCTCTTTGGGGGAGCAGGTAGTTGTAGTTGTAATGTTCCACTATCAGAACTAGTGGTTGGACATGGATGTATTGTATGACTGGAACTTAGACTTCTTAATATAAAAATAGCCAACACATTTCATGCATATGTTGTATTGTATTCTATGCTATCTGGTTTACTCTAAATGATATATGTATTGGTTGGATTACACATGCATGTATAGCTATCTATGTATGTATGTATATATGAATCTTTCTTAAATGTGTTGTTGGTTTGACCATAACTTTAGATTTCTTGCTAACTTGCCTTCCATGTTGTGATGTATCATTTTCTCGTGTGTTCCCTTCTTAACTGCATGCTATCATAAGTTTCCAAGGAGCGCACTCATCTCAACCCCTGTGTGTTAGAACCTCTCATGCACCTTCCTTGGCTCGTTGCAGCTATCACACCCTTACTACCAACAGAGTTATCTTACTTGCCTCTGTGAAAAATCGAAGTCAAGGCATTACCATGTGACCAGTTGTTGGGACTCCTGCACCAAACATTTGAGGTCTAATTGGGACTTCTTACTCGGGAGATCCCCTTACATGTTGACGGTTCCAGCACTGTCAACATTTTGGCGCATGAAGGAGGGCTAGATGACAAGCTGAGTCCTCATATCTGTTTTGAATCCCTACATATCTATCATGACTAACTACTGAGTTGCTCTTCCATAGTGTATGTCTTATGGAAATGATTTCATCATCTCGAAAAATCTCTTGGATAACTTATCTCATAAAATGTATGATGGTGGAGGCCACATAGCCTCGGTTAGGCACGTGGTCAGCGTTGTAGGCTGATGCGAAAGACATGGATTCTTTGAAGAATACATGAGTTGCGCGCTATTCGTCTACACGCTTCAAGGGCACCCGATGCACTAGTGTGCCACTCTGCCCAAAAAATCTATTCATTCTCTTACTCATCTAGTCACAGAGATAGACCGTGCTTTCAATCACTTTAACTATAAAGCACACAACAAATAGATTATGGAATTACGAAAAGCACCCGATGAATCCGTTGAAGAGTTTTACACACACTTTTGTAATATTTCATACCGATTCCCCAAAGATGATATCGATTGGGAATTTCTCGATGGAAGATTTTAGTATCTTCTTCACATATTTGAACCCAGTTAGCACACTTCAGTGATGGAGCTGCGCAATCACAGGTAGGCATAGTTGCTGTCACAAGTGACTGTCTGCCTTCACCTCACAAAACAGCTCCACCACCATAGAGTGATTTGGGAGATCATGCACACACCTCTGTTGAACTGTCACATCCTCCCACCCCCACCTGCTCTTGATATATGCATAGATTTGGCTTGTAAGCTTGTTGTTTGTCACGTGGATTCATTCCCTCAACCTTCATCCCTATGTTCTGTTGATCCTTCAGATTGTACTATCTTGTTCTCTTCCATTCTGGACTCCTCACCTATTGTAAATGAGGATCAAGTTATAGATGGAGTTGGTGTTGTGCAGCCAACATGCACCATCATTCATGATGAGTGTGTGCGGGAATCTAAGGAAAAACCCATGGTGAAGGATGACTCCCTTCCAACCATACCTCATCCACTTTATCTTGACATCCCTTGTGATTCCATCACTACTGATTTCCCTTGTGAAAAATCATTTCCAGATGTTTCTACTTCCAATCATTCACAGGACACATCGGATGTCAATCTTCCACTACGTTGCAGAGAGGACACATCTTCCTTTGGAAATCCATCCAATGTGTCATCTACCATTTCTAAAAACACAAAGGGTGAACACCTTTGCTTCTCATCTACCCCTCTGCCTGATTCATCAAATCATGAGGATGCCGACAAACATCCTAAATTTGCTGATATTGGTTGTCGTGATCTCTCTACTTCCTCATATGATCACGATGTTGATTCAACCTTTCTTAATCTGTCCAAGACACTGTCTACAATGATCTATCTGTCAACAAAGTCAAAACCCCCAAAAATGTCGAGGCACTTCAACCCGAGCTCATGGTTATGTCAAGCCCTCGATATCCTGAGGTTGGTTTCACTTCTGATCAGGAAATCGTTGAAACACTCAAGGCTCCTCATCGGTCTCTGCTTTGCACTGAAGTTCAACCAAACACCCAGATTGCGCTTACTCCACTCGAACTACATGATCCCATCACTCATGCATTGGAGGAATCTTACACAACAAGAACACATCTACAAGGTAAATGGTCTACCTCTCTCACATTTTATTGTATGTCATAGTCAAGAGAAGGTATACAGTCAACTTCTGCACACAGCGTAGCACAACACCATTGCAGCTCTATAGAATGCATGTCATGCACTTTCACTCATTTTTGTTCTATGGACGCTTTTAAACTCGGAGTGTGTTTGTCTTCACTATTACATATTTCTTGTTTGTTGGTTCACACAATTGTCTTGTTCGTGAACCATGCCTTCACCAACATGGGTCAACCAATGCACCGGTGGCTGCATTGGAAGTATCATTTCACATGAGATGGCCCATGCACCATTAGCTTAGGAGTAGGAGTAGTGTTTTCTTTTAGTATGTTTTCTTGCATGCTTGTTTTCTTACTTGCTTTGTTGGTTTGTTTGTCTGCTTGCTTGTTTGCTTACTCACTTCGCTTTTTCTTTTTCTTCTGCTTTTGCTTTGCTTTGTTGTTTGTTTGTTTGCATGTTTCATTCATAGGTTAGTTTCTCATTCAACCATGCATGAATCTTGAAAAAAGTTGGGTAAAGGAAAAGAGGCCTTGTGCAACTATCACTACTTGGTTATCTATTATCTTGCCTCTGTATGAAGAACTTGTTACTTTTAGTCCACGATACATCGATGGAAAATATGCACTGTTCGAAATGAACCTTGGTGAAAACACAACTCTTACGCACTACTTGGTATCACCTACTCTAGTTGGTTGTTTTTGGGTTAACCCTTGTCAGCCTAGTCAAGTAGAGTAAGATGAGGAGGAAACCCTTAACAGTTATGTCAGAGGTATAATAAAATACTTCTCTATAGGAACAAGCTCTTTTTCTCTTAATAAGTCAGGATCCATCTTCCAACTCTGAAATGAATAAGTGATATGCACAGTTACAAAGATGAAAAGTTAAAAAGTTAAAAAAAAAAATGAAAATGAATAAGGCAAAAGAAGAGAAAGGCTTCCTGTGTAAAGAGGTGATGCGAGTAACTCCGCCGGGATACTGACCAGGCTTGTTGGCACCAAATCCATGCTTGTGTTCCTATGTGACTCCATCGAGGTACTGTCAAGGCCTGCTCATAGAGGAGCAACACCAAAGATGAAACTAAGACTCTAACGTCTATATTGCTTGTGCACCAATATACCCCTCAACTCCAATCAAAATAATTGTGTTGACTTGGCTTGGAATGTGTGTCAATCAACCAAGAGCTCAGCAGATGCTACATCTTACAATCAAGCATGTGTGGAAACCAAGATGAATTGAGAACTGAACAATACTTCTGGAGGTGTTAGACTTGCTTTTCATGAACAAGGTCCATTCAGAGAGCTGCAGTTCTACCAATGTGTCCCCAAGTGTTGTAGCGGCTACAACCACCCTCCAAAATTTTGCCTTAGCTTTGTTTTGGAGCCTCCCTACCAACCTTTCACACCAGCATGTCTTGCTTCATCAAGTACACAAGCTTCAGTGTTTTTCTTGCAGAAAGGCAGCCTCTCTATCAAAGCTTATTGCACTCCCCTCACAGGTTGTTCTCCAGAACTTGGTCCATCTATAGGTTGAGGAGCTCCCTAAAAAATTTGTGCAATTCTGGAGGGAAACCATCCTTCCCTCTAGAATTTGTTCAATTTTTTCTGGCAACCTGCTGGGCTCCAGAATTGCACAATTTTGCCAATCAGGCTTCATCTAGAAAATTGTGCAACTCTTCCCAGCAGGGCTGCTTAGTCCAGGAATTACACAATATTGGGCAATAGTGATTTTCTCTACCCAAAAATTGCACAAATCTCCTGGGCAGCTAACCCAGCTCCCTCCCATAAATGCACATTTTTTCCTCTCAATTGAGCAGACTATTGTATGTGCAGTTGAGTTGACCAGTTCCCTTCGGGGCCAATCAAAACTGACTTGCATGCATGGACTGCTTCTCCTAAGGCAGCATGCAAAGGCATCCCTTATTTCAGGGATCTATTTTTAGTTGTTGGAGATTACATGCAAGGATCATTTTAGAAACCTCCCACCAAGTGTCACTTTCCCTAGATTTGTGGCATGCGTGTCACAACCTCGATCTTATCAAAACTCATGAACTGGACACTGCAGAGCCCATTCCTAACATCAACCTTGCAACTTTGACATCCCACATCACATCTAAGATCCGTCGGCACATTCAGCTCAGCTATTTTGGGGTAAGCATGATTTCCATGTCTTGTGTTGCATTTCTCGCACTTTTTGTATTTTTCTTCATATCAATGTTTTCTGCTTCATTTCAGTGAGCGCTTTCTATCATTTTGATACATACTAGCTTGTACTAGCATCGTTTCAGTTTTTGTTAGCATATCACTGATGTCGCATGCTTGAACTATTTTTCATGAATGGTCGCTGATTCGGCGACTCGCCTCACCCACATGCATGTTGTTCTGTTTTCTGAATCTATCATTCACCGTTTGCATGTATGTTGTGGGGGAAAATATCCAACTCGGAATGACCCTAACCCACTCTAAAGGTGACAGTTCCTTAGCAACAACTGAAAGCAAAGCTATCTAAAGTTTCTTCTTTATGACATGCAAGAGATAGAAGGAAGAGATCCACTTACCGATGTCTTGCGCAAATGGTCGATCCAATCTCCTTCGTTTGCCGCTTGCTCCCAGATCCAAGTCTTTTCACGGGCCCAGCTACACGAGATCCTGCAAACAAGACAAAGAAAGGAAACTACAAGAGGCATGCATTCATAATCGATTCAAGGATTAGCATAAATCAAAGACGCAAGTAAGACAATACACCATTGAAACACATGCGAATAGAAGAACCTCAAATGCTTTATTAATATATGGAAGTAAGGTTCAGGCGGTGATACAACCATGAGAGGTCCAATCCAGCATCACCTTCCCGACGGAGAGAAATCTCTTCTTCACCTCCCTCAAGCAATCACCCAATGCTCACAACTGTAAACCAACAGCAATTCTTTGCACAAAATTCCGCCCTCCAGATCCCATGGGATGAGATCCTTATATAGAGTTTTGGAGTGAAGATAAGTCAGCTTGATGTGTGACTTGTTGTCCTCTTCAACTCCAGTTGTTCTTCAGTTCTTCACTCGGAGTTTCTGTCTTCCACTTGGAGTTTTAGAAGCTCTTAACTCATCATTAGGCGAATCTTATCATCAAGTGTCTTTTTAGAAGCTTCCTGGGCACTGGCACTTTGAGAAAAAGATTCCTCCACATGTCCAAGTACGCCCAACGTAGGTAGCCTTTGTTCTACTTGCTATGCAACGCAGGTAGCCTTTGTTGTACCTGCTATGCAGCGCAGATGCCTAGTGGAGCAGCTGCAATGATCCAAAACTAACCTGTTTTTGAGTGTTTTTCAGTGGAGAACTGATTTGCAGTGCTGTGGTTTGCTGACCTTGTTCCTCTAAGGGTAAGAACAACATGTTTAGGGACTTTGGATCCCTTAGATTATTGACATTTCATGCTCTATGCTGTAAGGCACAAAAATGTCTATAACAGTTGCCCCCTAAAGTATGAGGTCGTTTATCGGGTGAAATGCTTTATTAGGAGGATCCGAAGTTCATTCAATCGCCGGGAGGTGACCTGTAACAAAATACAATACAATACATTATCTTTTCATATTTTCTTTTCATGATCTAGCTGATGCGGGCATTTCCCATGATCAGCTTTATAAATACATTTGCCGTACATAAACAGACGATCGTCTGATAAGAGACGGATAATTCTCTGCTTTTAATTATCATCCTTTTAGTAGGATGCTCATCTGTTGCACATGTCTATGTTTTTATCTCCTGAATATATATCGCAGCCCGGATGGATGAAACTAGATCCGGGGTCTTCAAACTTGTCCGATCTTCACTCTAGTACAAGTCGATCCATGTGAGAATTTCTTGAAGTCGAACATGGAAAGACATCGCTTGATTACCCGTCAATAATGTAAACTGTTAACAAGCGCGAGAGGAATCACCGATAATGATGATGACCCTCAAGGTATTGCAGCACAATTCACGTGGCGTGAATATAGGATCTGACGTCAAACACCACGCAAAGTCTCCCGGTCGAAGGTCATTAATGTATACCTATCGCCGGAAGTGAGAAACTTGCCATTGAGGCATGCAAGCTTCAAAGTACTGAGGGGGTGTTCCTAGATCAACTTCTTGGATAATGAGCTGATGTCGACAAGAAGTGATCCGTCAAAGGAGGGCCTTAATGAATCCCACATCAGTGACACGGAACGGAGCTAGTGATGATGGTGAAAACGATCTGTGAAATATGATTCAGGGTGGCGGTCATGGAAGGATGAAAGATGATGTATGGTAGTGGATGGGACCCGGTTGACACTTTCTGAATGACATCTCTTGAACATATAACGACACTGATGTGATGGATCGGTAGCATTACCCCATGTATGGATGGTATGGCGAGACCATGGTGAAGGGACCGGTGAATGATAATAACCCAACCCGATATTTATGGAGGCCAAAAGTGTCATGTTCAAGAGCGACTTGCTACCATTAAGGTTTGAGGTTCTTCCCAATTTTTCCCCAGTCATTTCTGACCAGTACCTCTTTATTTTTGTCAAGCTTGAGGAGGATAACATATGCTTGATCTATAAGCTGCCCTTCGGGCAAGCCCATCGCTATGTTTTAATGAGCCTAGCGATAGGGAAACTCGTTCTTGTCTAAAGACAAGTTTGTCGCTATCTAACATTTTTAACGAGCCCAGCGACAAAGACAACTCGGTCCTTTTCATTTTTAGAGAGTCTGAAAAGGGTACATAAGGTAGACTCCAGGGGTCCTTTTTCGTCATCTAATCCGTTAAGTCCGAAAAAGTATAAAACAATACAGAAGGGATGAATGTTCGATATCTTTATTGAGCCGAACCAGACAAGCGCTCGATCTTTTTGTGCACTAATCCCTCAGGTCCAAAAAGATTAAAATCTAGAGGAGGGATAGCTCTTCCGGTCCTTTTAACGAGATGGAAGGCCAAAACTCGGCAAACTTTTCATTTTTTACGAGTCAGTGAAAAGAGCTCAAAGAAGACTCGTATTTTGAGGAACGAGTGATAAATAGGGATAGCAGCAGATTCCAGGTACAGGTTGGAATTTTCCAATCACGGCAGTATTACAAGGATGGCTAAATGGGATCACTCTTCGCAGCTGTTCATCAAAATAGGTAAACAATCAAGTGGATGTGAATGATCGGCCAAAGGAAAAGTGGAGGTGACGGTGCACAAACACGACCAAGGCTTTTATGGCTAATGAATTTAAAGTCTCAAATGGTTATTTACCGGTTCATTTTTTCTGAATGAGCTTGAACACTGGGGGGAAGCCTGCTCACATGTGTGTTTATTTTTTAACGAGCATGAACCCTTGCGAAAACTGCTCGGTTTTGCGTTTATTTTTTAACGAGCATGAACTTTGCCAAAACTACTCGTTTTTACCAATCATAAAGTAGTAAGGTCTCATGGAAGATTCCTATTTTTTAAAGAGCTTCATCTTCCTGCGCTTTGCCCCATACCCTCTTTTTATGCAAGCTGGGTATCGGCTAATCCTACGAGTTTAATGGGTTAGACCTACAGGTTTAAAGGGAGGACCTAAAAAACTAAAAACAAAATAGCCGCCCGTGCTTGCATTCCAAGAGGTTTGCATGCCCCCAGGTATAAAGTATAATTTCAAGGTTTCCCCTCCTCTCCTCCACTTCTGTTTTTCTTTGGGTGTTCTCATCTACTTGTCGTCTTGTCAGTCCTAATGTTAACGATACTTGTCTTCTCGTTATTTTTAGCGGGTCTTACGCGGTACTTGTCTTCTCGTCAGCCCAGTTTTTAACTGATCTTTGCGACAAGAGAAGAACACTTCTCAATAGACAAAACATTGGTGGGTTTGAGGGAGGCTTACCTCTTTCAGGTTACCCAAAGATTGGTTTTATTTGCTGGCGCAAAGGAAACTCTTTCTTCGTCGATGTCTATCATTAGGATACACAAAGATGGTTACAATTTGTTGCAGCAATAGAATCTCTTTCTTTGGAGGCTGCCCCTACTTATCCTCTAAAACATTTGTTTTAATGGGTGAGGCTTGCCTTTTATCCAAAGATGGTTACTACTTGCTGCTGCAAACGGATCCCCTTCTTTGGCAGAGCCTTCTTATTTAGACAAAGGTGAGTAACGGGCCCCCGTCCTCCCACATAACTTTAACAAAAGAATCTTATTCTAGAACAACCCCTATCCCAATTACCCCTTTTGAGAGCCCATCTCTCTCTTTGTCTTCTTGTCCTTCTTCTCCATGAAGATGGCTCAGAGGAAGATTCTCAAAGATGAAGGGGGGGATGGGGTACGGACTAGTCATATTCTCCCGCGGAAATTCTACTTTACACCCAAGGTTTTTTCTGCCTCCAGAGCAGACCAGGACGCATGCCCCCTGGGTTCCGGCCTTCCTTTCCCAAATCACTCGCGCTCATCAGGAACAAGCACCAGAGGTAGAGACCTTTCTTGATCAAATAGACCATTCAGGATAGGTATGTGACTATTTGCGATGCGTGATCCCGGAAATGAAAGTTGGTCTACGAGCTTGACCATTCTTCCTTCGTATGGAAAACACATTATTCGAAAGAGTGAGGAGACTATTGCTTCCATGCAATATATGTAGTCCCGTCCAAGGAGTAGGTTATAATCCAAGGGTCCTTGGACGACCATCAAATTCATCTTGACGGCCTTCCCTTTCAAGGTAATAGGCACATTAGGTAGAATCCCTAATGGTCGATTGGTTTCCCTGTCAAAACCCGAGAGACGCCTTGTCTCGGGCAAAAGCGCCGGGCCACCCAGTGCTTTCCAAGCAATAGAGGACAGGATACTCACAGATGCCCCTTCATCAATGATAGTTCCAGCCATCACCATTTTGTATATTTGGACTATAATTCTAAATGGTATACTGGCTGGTAACCGGGGTCTGCCTAGTTGGTTCCAATCAAAGGACGCAACTAGGTTTCTTGGTGGTGGGACCGAATATACGGCCGGATATGATCCTGACGATGCTCCTTCCTGCGATAAAGGAGTGGGCGCTTTGCCCAGATGCTCATCAGAATCGGAGTTGACGAAAAGAATATGGACGGTGTCATCCTTATTCTCTTCGGCAGGGGTGTCAACTGAAGATGAATCCTCAGTGACTATGGTGTTTGAAGATGAAACTTCTGAAGGGAGAACCGGGTCAACTGCCGTTTCGACCTTTGGACTTTCGTCTGGTCCGGATTCAGTAGGTTCACTTTCAGTGACTGACACTTCAGCTGGCCCTCTGAACGAGACAGCTGTATTTTCGACCAACGAAGGACCTGGCGCGAGTTTTTGATATCCAGGAGGAAGTAGCACCGGTGCCACCGGTTGATCTTCCAAAACTCTCTTTGCCTCGTCTAAAAAGGGACAACGGCGAAGGGTGTGATCGCCTTCACACAGTTCGCAGGGGAATCTCATCCCTCTTCGTCGTCTACGACCTTCACTTTCGTTGGTCGACGGTAAGCATTCAACCTGGTTGTCAGAGGTTGACGCTTCCGAATCGTGCAAACGAGGGGACCAGTCCCTTAGTATCCGGGGAATACTGGGACAATCACGGTGGAGGTGGTCTCCTCTACATATGACACATGGCGATTTGGGCCCGGTCCGTGCTGTGTGTGGGTTTTCATTAGATTCCTTTTGCTTGCCCCCAGGCGCCTTTGGCTCCTTCTGCTTCTTTTCTTTCTTCTTCTTTTCCTTCTTCTTTTCTATGGGAGCTCCGCTTTTGGCGGCTTGACCTTTTGAAGAAGAAGGATCGGAGGAAGGCTCATAAGAAGTGGAAGGCTGGAGAGTAGCTCTAGACTGGTCTAACTGTTGACTCGACTGCTCAGGAACCATGGTGGTCTGAACTACAGCGGTTGAGAATAGCCAAATTGGCAGGCCAATTGTCAGTCCTGGAAGCGACAATGTGGCCATGTGGGGCGCACCAACTTATCCCCAAGAGGAGAAAGGGCTAGGGGTCCCATGCTGTGGAATCCCTTGATTGGTGTGTTCCATGTTCTCAACCTTAAGATCAACGTAGGAATTAGGGGTGATTATGTTCCGTTTAAGATGAATTTTATATGACGACGCTTTTAGACACAACTTGCTTTTTCACTTTTTAAGAGTCGAGAAAAAGCTAAAGATGACTCTAGTCTCCTTCGATGTATTAACGAGCCCGAAGTGAAAAATGCTCGGATGGACTTTTTCAGTTATAGAGTTTGAAAAAGGCCAAAAGAAGCTACTCTGGAGTTCTAGGCAAGGGTGTGCCAAACCTTTCGCGAAACCACAGAATACGTTTTACGGTACGAGTGGTCGATCTTCGTGAATGCTGTGTTCACTGCATCGCAATCAGTAGGGCGGCCAACACGGCTTCCTATGGATAAAGGCTTTGTTCCTATAGGGGTCCCCCAATATACGCGACGGTACGCGGGGGCACAAGTCCGTATTAGTGCTATCGTCCCTCAGGAGGAATCACCCACCTTCGTAGAGATCAACAGTCACTATGCTTAACGACGCCGGTTCACGTCTCTACCTAGACCTCTACTGTGTTTCGTTATGTTTCAAAGCGTTGTTAGATAAATTCAGTTCTTTTTAGGTTGATCTTGCTTAGCAGTTTGCCTTTACGGATCACCACGTGATGTATGATACAACTCCTAAATGCAGTCTAAGAATGATAAGCAAGCTTTTTCAATTCTTTCAACTTATGAAAACCTTAACTACTGAAGGAAAAGAAAGACATCATCTTTTCAAACAGATCATAGAGCACACACTGATGCACTTTTCCTAAATCGACATGCAAACTGTCAAAATGCACATGCACAATGCAAGTATTTCTTTTCTTCTTCCTTAATGTTGATGTATTACAAAAAGAAAGCTGTTGTATAATTTCGAATTCAATTTCAAGTGAAAGAAAACAAGTTTTTTGTCCAACAATCAAAAGAACACCTTAAGATTCACTCGTTTCAACACAAGAAATACTGAAATTCGAACCATATAACGAAAGCAAATGCTCAAGCAGCTATGAACAGCAATAAACTAACTCTTAGAATCACAACGACACTTTCTCACAGGTCTATATTCAAGAGGTCATAGCAAGACTAGTTCACTTTCGCTATGGGAAATTGTGAATGACAGCAAGAAATACAATAAGAACAATCACGGTTTCTTCATACAACTGAGGCAGAATGAAGGCAAAGAGAAGTGGTTTCAGCTAGGTATACAGGTTGACAACAGGCTGCAAAAACAATACTGAAAACTGGGCAACAGACAGTGGGGAATCCCAGTTGCACAAGGAAAAACTGGATCAGCACAGGTGCTGCACTGTCAATCTGAGATGCAGCGCAGGTAGCCCCTTCGGGACCTGCGTTGCAGTGCAGGTAGCCTTTGTGGCAGCTGCACTGATGAGACAAGTCACGTCTCTCTCAGATTCTGGGTCACAGTTTGCTCAAAAATGAGCGGTTTTTGGCCAAATCAGAGGCTGTCAGTCAAGTATACACTAGAGGATGATTAAAGGAAGATGAACACTATCACAAAGAGCTAAAAAGAGTCCTTGTGGATCTGCTCTTCAAATCATAAACAGGCCCAGCACTGGGCTAGAGTAGCTGCCCTCTACTTTGCATTCGAAGGACTCGCATGCAGTTCGATTCGGTACTCTTTTGTTTAAGAAATGAATAGCAAGAAACACAAGCTACCAACAAGACACGCTCCCCAGCGGAGTCGCCAGTCTATTGTGGGGGAAAGTATCCAACTCGGAATGACCCTAACCCACTCTAAGGGTGACAGTTCCTTAGCAACAGCTGAAAGCAAAGCTATCTAAAGTTTCTTCTTTATGACATGCAAGAGATAGAAGGAAGAGATCCACTTACCGATGTCTTGCGCAAATGGTCGATCCAATCTCCTTCGTTTGCCGCTTGCTCCCAGATCCAAGTCTTTTCATGGGCCCAGCTACACGAGATCCTACAAATAAGACAAGAAAAGGAAACTACAAGAGGCATGCATTCATAATCGATTCAAGGATTAGCATAAATCAAAGACGCAAGTAAGACAATACACCATTGGAACACATGCGAATAGAAGAACCTCAAATGCTTTATTAATATATGGAAGTAAGGTTCAGGCGGTGATACAACCATGAGAGGTCCAATCCAGCATCACCTTCCCGACGGAGAGAAATCTCTTCTTCACCTCCCTCAAGCAATCACCCAATGCTCACAACTGTAAACCAACAGCAATTCTTTACACAAAATTCCGCCCTCCAGATCCCATGGGATGAGATCCTTATATAGAGTTTTGGAGTGAAGATAAGTCAGCTTGATGTGTGACTTGTTGTCCTCTTCAACTCTAGTTGTTCTTCAGTTCTTCACTCGGAGTTTCTGTCTTCCACTTGGAGTTAGAAGCTCTTAACTCATCATTAGGCGAATCTTATCATCAAGTGTCTTTTTAGAAGCTTCCTGGGCACTGGCACTTTGAGAAAAAGATTCCTCCACATGTCCAAGTACGCCCAACGCAGGTAGCCTTTGTTCTACTTGCTATGCAACGCAGGTAGCCTTTGTTGTGCCTGCTATGCAGCGCAGATGCCTAGTGGAGCAGCTGCAATGATCCAAAACTGACCTGTTTTTGAGTGTTTTTCAGTGGAGAACTGATTTGCAGTGTTGTGGTTTGCTGACCTTGTTCCTCTAAGGGTAAGAACAACATGTTTAGGGACTTTGGATCCCTTAGATTATTGACATTTCATGCTCTATGCTGTAAGGCACAAAAATGTCTATAACAATGTACAATCATTCACTTATGTTTACACTCAGTATCACCATACATTCACTTCCACATTTGCTTTCAGTTTCCCATTAGCGAGTCTGGGCAGCCTTAACCCGGACTCTACCTCACCAAGACAACATTACATATTCCTGATAGGGTAGGCTCTGTCTTCCTCTCAGTCAATGCACATTTCTTCCCAGTGACTATCCTTCAATCTTGAATTGCACAATCCTGAGCGACAGTGACCATTGGCCCAGAAAATTACGCAATGAAGTCATTGAGCCTGCAACCATTTCCAGCTGAGATTGTGCATTAAGCAATTCCTGCAGTCAGCAACCAGACTGGACTATGCATTGCTCAGTTCCAGTAGTTAGTCACCCTCCCAGTAGCCTAGACTGTGCCTTGCACAGTCTTGGCAGTCAGTCTCCCAACCTCCCAGTGGAAATTGGAAACCTTCATGATCAGTCACATAGGTATGTTACAAGTCATTTCTCAAGTTCATTTTGGTTTTCGACTGACATATTGCTTTCCATGGCTGTTGCCATGTCTCGAGGTATCGCAGGTGTGTATTTGCCTCTTAGTAGTATAGGTATAATGGTTTCCAAGAGAGCAGAGTCGAAGACACCATTTAAAGCACACTTGGGGATGAAGTCGATCAAGTTTCTATGGACTTGCCTACCCACGAAGACATCAAGTTGTTCATAGACATGGACATCAATATATGACAGCAGCATCATCACAGTAAGAAGCATCATGAATCGAGGTTGAAGGCAACACACCAGATGCAACGAATGCAAGAGGTTGTTGACAACACAGAGGTGGAACAAAGTTGCAAGCTCATGTAGATCCACTTATGGTGAAAGAAACTTTGGAGACTCAGGTTATGAGGTGACGGTGTGATATGAAGATCACAAAAAGGTAGAATGAAATAGAGAAGCAGTTGCATGTGCCTAAGCAGCAACTCAAGGAAGAACATGAGTCACAGCAAGAGCAGGAATAGCAGGGGGCACAACATGCACTCACGGATGAAACCAAGGATAATTTTAGGGGCGAATGTTCGCCCTTTGGCGAAATTAAGGGGTTTTAAATTTTTAGTGGGCGAATATTTTGTATCATAGTACATTTTTACAAATCACCTCAAATAGCCCACCTTATTTTAAGGGAGAGGGTAAAAAAGGTAAATTTAGCCCTTGAAATTAGGACTTACAACCTTCCATTCGCCCATTTTCAAGAATAGGTTTTATTTAAGTGAATCCATTCGCCCATTTTCAAGAACAGGTTTTATTTAAGTGAATCCTATGAGCCAAATACCATATTTATAAAAGAGGTATGGTAAATAAATAAAACATTTTTTATATTTACTCCATAAGTGACCTTATATACATGTAAGGGTGTAAACAAATAAAAATATAATTAAAGTGGAGGTATGGTAAATAAATAAAACGTTTTTTATATTTACTCCATAAGTCACCTTATATACATGTAAGGGTGTAAACAAATAAAAATATAAGTAAAGTGGAGGTATGGTAAATAAATAAAACATCTTTTTATACTTACTCAAAAGGTATGGTAAATAAATAAAAATATAAATAAACTAGATGTATCGTAAATAAATAAAACCTCTTTTTATATCTAGTCCATAACCCTCGTTCTATTTATGAAGTCTCGAGAAAGAGGTTTTATTTAAGTGAATCCTATGGGTCAAATACCATATTTGTAAAAGAGGTATGGTAAATTAATAAAAATATAAATAAACGAGAGGTATGGTAAACAAATAAAACATTTTTTTATATTTACTCCATAAGTCACCTTACATTTACTACCACTCAAAAAATGGGTTATATTTAGGTGAAACCTATGGCCAAAATACTATGGGAAAAATACCATGGACTAGATTGTTATTAATACCATGCAAAAAACCATTATTAACCCTAATATTAGAATTAATAAAAACAAAAATGGCACATGGTATTGACGGTATTCACCAAAATGGCACATGGTATTGACCCATGGTATTCACCTGGAATGTAGCCTATTTAAATGGGGGAATTAAACCAACATGTAGCCTATGGTAAGATTCACTAGAACTTTACAAAGTTTTATTATTTAGTGAAAGACTCGCCAAGATCTTACAAGATTTTATAATTGAGTAAAATATTAGCCATGCCTGGTGAGAGATTCACCAAAAAATTATATATACATATTATATTATTGATAAAATCGCCTTCCATTTTTCCTATATACCATGGAGATTCGCCCATTTATTATATTTATAAATTTAGGGGGGTTCTTAAAATTTTCCCTGGATGAAACTACACCCGTACAAGTTATAAATCCATCCCAATCGCTAGCACGAAGCAGACAAGGTGAGAAGCATTGTTGATCACATGCAAAGGAATGCCGCAGCATGCATGTCATTGTGTACACGCATGTGATCCCACCCATTTAGCACACTCACCAAGGTGAAGACAAGACGTAAGTCGGACTGGAGCTGAACATGTAATTGACAGTTGATGCGCATGACCACCAACACACATTGGAAGATAAACATGGACACTAGGCATTAGTGTGTTGCTGGTTTGACCACATCCAAGAAGACCATCTACATGCTAGCAGACGAGTTGGATGGAGGAGCCATACCAATGCACCTGAATACAATAGAGGCAAGAGTTCTCTTCAGCAAGATGTCACCGTTGAGTGCATGCACACCATCATGGGCAACCAAGCTTGGGATCAGTTCACCACCTTCACCATCACAATGGACCGAGTTTCAATGATGTCTTGCATGGCTTTCTCAATCCATTTTGCCTCACATGGGCACATGTGCATTGTAATGTAATGTCTTATCAATTGGAAGTTCAAGTGTCGATAGTTGGATGTAACAGTCATAGAGTATATGAAGATTCATGAGGGTAGATGAACTGTCACAAAGGGGAATGTCAAGGGTCACCCCATCCTTTGCTATAAATAGAACCTCATAACTCATTGTAAAGGCTTTTGGTGAGCCAAGCGTCTAATACGACTATTTTGGAGAAAGCTTGAAGACTTCATCCATCGCGTAGACTCGCTAATACATCTCTTTGGAGGAGTAGGCGGTTGTGGTTGTAACATTCCGCTATCGGAACTAATGGTTGGACATGGATGTATTGTATTACTGGAACTTGGACTTCTTAATATAACAAGAGCCAACATGTTTCATGCATATGTTGTATTATATTCTATGTTATCTGGTTTACTCTAAATGATATATGTATTGGTTGGCTTATGCATGTATAGCTATTTGTGTATGTATGTATGAATCTTTCTAAAATGTGTTGTTGGTTTAACCATCACTTTGGATTGCTTACTAACTTGCCTTCCATGTTGTGATGTATCTTTTGCTCATGTGATATCAATGATTAATAATATGTGATGTGAATGTGGCTCGTTGGAGAGGCCAGTAGGACAAACTATCCAAGGAATGAGAGGATATCAAACATACATAAATCGGTGGGGTTTAGGTTGAGACTTGTGTTAAAAAACTGAGAATGTGGATAAGGGGGAAACCATCATGACACCAAGCATGGAATACTTCCCCCCAACATATGTGATGGAGGGGACTGATCTGGTAAGCAAAGGTGGGAATGATGCCCCCTAGCAGGAGAAGTTTATGGAGCACCATTGTGTTCCAAGTGCTCGAGTAAGGGATTCAAGCATCTCGTCCCAACTGGCATGAGATCCTCCAAAGAATGAGGAGGAGGTGTAGGGGCATATATGCCCCCCCAAGTCATGATGTGGGCATACCAAATGTATTTAGAGTAGTGGACTCTAAGCACAATAAGATGACATGGTTCACCATTTGTTCATGGTTGTCTTCTTATGAGAAGAGTGGATAGATACAGTTAGACGAAGGACATGGTGGATTACCAATCTCATTTATCACTACATATATGAACCAAATGGACTGAATTTCTAGGTTCACATACATGGTGTCACTATACTAAAGAGTGGTTTCAGATATAATGAATTGACACTCACCTAGAAAACATGGTGATTGAATAAAAACAATGTCTAAGGTACTAGGTTGTTGAGGTATGATGGAGGAATGAGTAAGTGTCTCATCGTAAGAGTTCTCTAAAGTGATATGAGGCTCTAGAGGTTCTTGTAAATGGGGAAGAATAGTGGAACTAGGATCGACACTACCAGATGCACTAGGAGGGTTGGAGAGAATTCCTTTTCATGGACTCTCAAAAGATGGATGCCACCTTACCCAAAAATTGGGTGGAAATGTAATGGCCACAAGGTGGATGTGGTTTGAATTTGTGGGTTTGGGGGTTATTGAACAAATTGACCTCGCCATGGATGAAGGCTTTGGACTCCACACCATATTGGTCATGGGTTTGTTGTGGAAGGAAGTGCGCATGATGTTGCATATCATCCCAAGGATAATCAAGGGTGGTCATAGCTTCCATGATGTCTTCATCAGAATGGAAGATGGGCAGACTAGAGGAAAAGGGACCATATTATGGAGAAGAGCTACCTGAAGGATCTTCATTAGAGATAAGGTCCACGTACACAGCATCAAGGTTGGGAGACATATGGAAAGTAGATTGAATATCTATTGATGTTGAGACCATGGTGTTTGTCAAAGAAGGTTCAACATAATCACATAGGAGACATTAGGGGAGTTCCAATGCATCAATCTCATGGATGATGATAGGCATAGAATAGGAGTGGTACTATCTTCCATCTCAACATCAGGGGGAGGGATCACAATGGGTGTATGATAGACCTCGAGAGGTGGACTCACTATGCACAACCTCTAATTTGTGAAGCACTCAAAATGTATCATGAAAATATTTGAGATGGGGACAACGACGAAAATAGTGACCATAATTATCACACAAAACACATGGGTGGTTTATGCATAACGATCTATTCTTCTTAGTTGACTTTGGTAATGAGACATGGACCTGAGGAATGTTAGAATAAAGAAGGGTATCAGTGACCATATCTTTAACATGAGTAGGTTTAGGACAATTCTTGGTGGCATGACCAAAAGCATCAAAAAAAACATAAGGAGGAATAGGCTTTGGTGTCTTAAGAGGAGCTGGATTTGCTAAGGGGGCCTTGTCTTTCGTTCCCTTTTTCTAGGCTTTGCCCCCCTCTCCAGATTATTTTGCAACAGGAGTGGGCTCTTGTTGAGGTTGTTTTGGAACTGAAGCAAAGGCATGGGTAGGAACAACAAGTTGGACCAGGGTCAAATTAGTGTAAGGTTTAAGTTGATTGGATGCAGTGTTTGTGGGAGGATCAATGTACCAAACTGGGATTCCCAAGGTAATGTTGGGTAGACTCAATGTAGCCATGAAAGGTGTAGAATAAACTCTAGGAGTTGGAAATAAGAATGATAGCTTACCAGAAGGATAGTGGCCCAGACGAACTACTCCAACATAGTTAAGGCTTGGGGGAATGGTTATGGGTGGAAATGGGTTAAGAGAGACATGAGCTGAAGGAAAGGGTACTTGAGGAGTAGTACCGGGAGGAAAGGTTTAGTTATGAACAATAGGTTTCAAAGGTGTGGTCTACTGTGAAGGCATTCCAAACCATTTGTGGGCGGCCCGCAATGCTTGGTGCATGCAAACACTGGATGAGATAGGCTCATACTGGGTAGGTAGTGGACCATAGTAAGCACCAAGAAAAGTGGAATCTTTGTAAACTCCTATAGAGACATTGGTGAAGGATGAGACATTCGTATTGTCAGCCATGGTGGAAATGTTGGACTAAGGTGAAGTCTAGGCTTTGGGGTCATAGTACATCAATTGATCAACAATGATGATATTTCCATTGTGGGGAAAGTACATCTTATGGTTAACCGTAGATGCAACAGATCACATGGCATAAGTATAACTACGACCTAGAATGATGTTATAGTTTAGGGGAGCATCAATTACTTCAATGACAATATAGATAGTCTTGCTGACAACTATGACTGGGCAGTTGCAATATAAGCCAACAGGCTGTGAAGGATGGCCATCCCATGCTCGAAGAGTGATGGTGGACAAGGATAGGTCAAGGGAACTAAGTTGCTTCCAAACGCTCATGACCATCACATAGATGGAGGCACATTCATTGATGATACACTATTGAACAGTGGCATTTCTAATGGAGACTGGTATTTTAAATGCATTTGATGAAGGTAGGGGGGATTTTTTGACTTGTCAACATGAAATACAATCATCTAATCATCTTGAGGATTGACAACACCGAAGGAAGATAGTATATTTTCTTGTTGGGATGGGCACATCTGGAGGAATTCCAGCATTGACATGGAAGCAGGAGACTACACCAAGTCATATACTATGATATATGTATGGGAAGCTTTGCTAGAAGAAGAATTTTGGTGTAACTCTGTAACTTTGTGGACCCATAATTAAGTGGTCCCACAGACCCTATTAAAATTAAAAATTTGTGGACCCACAAATGAGGTGATTTTCCCACCTCACTAACTGCTTCATTTGACTTCAAATAAACGATGAACAAATGGATTTATGTGCTGCTTCCTTTTAGTTGCAGCACCACCCATCCACTTCTTTCTTGTTTCTTCCTGTGAAGTCACATTGCTAGATCAGAGGGCTGATGACCTCGTCTATGTTTTGGCCTACGAGATAGGTTTCATCGACGTGTGTACTATAAGGACGGACCCACCATTATATTATGTGGCTGGCTATTGACTTGTGTGTGAGTGTCATGAAGCCATTGCACTTAAATGAAACATTATTCTTTGCAAACTGCATGCTGTTTGACACACAAAAATGTAAAGCACGATAGTTAATATTCGCCATAACTAAAGATTTGAATAGTAAATATCTAATCTCAACACTAAGGTTTTCTCATGACTTGATGATAAAAATTACATCTCTAGCCAGGAAAAATAAAGAAGATTCAAAAAAGTGTCAAGATGGATGATGGCAAGCATTATTTAAAATTTATGTTTTATATGTAGGAATATATAGGTTAAGTTCCTCAAATAGAACACCAAAGGACAACGCTCACAAACAGATTACAAATCAATACACCAATATTCTTGGCATGGTTAAAACCATCAAAGAGGGAAATAGTCCACGACCTAAGCCAACACGAACACTTCAGGTAATTTATTAATAAAAGAATGAAAATGTATATAAGCTTCTCTCATGAACGGTCACCCTACAAATTACCCTCCATTCTCTTTAAATAGCGATCATGGACCAATTGGGTGTTAAGCCATAGATCAGGTGTCGGTAATACTGAGGAGAGAATGAACCATCAGATCACTACATATCATGACCATCAGATTGTAAGTTACAAAAGTACATAGTAAAGAAACGCACTTTACCTAACTGTACAGTAGACCAAGTTATACTTAACTATTTCCTATGTGTCGGAATATCCTAACATCCCCCCTTAAGAACAACTTTGGATAGGATTGAAGGATGTACAAATATGACAAAATAGGAGAAGGAAGGAGGCATTAGAGCCTATCCCTTCTTAGTGAAAACTTCCTGAACTCCAACCATAAATCAAAGTTTAGTAAACTTCGTCTCTGCGAGAGCCTTTGTAAAGATGTCTGCAACATCTATTGAACAATATTACACTTCAAGAACATGGTCATGAATGAGTTTTCTGATGAAGTGCTTGTGTAGTTCAATGTGTTTGCTACACTGATGTTGGACTGGATCTTTGCATAGTTGAATGGCACTTTGATTATCACACCAAAGTGTGGTTAGATGTTGCTGCTGAAAGCCAAACTCTGACACGATCTGATGAAGCCACAGGGCTTCCTTACTAGCTTCTATGGCACCACGATACTCTGCTTTTGCTGAAGAAAGAGAAATGGCACTTTGTTTCTTGCAAGCACATGTAATAAGTCCTGAACCAAGAGTGAACACATAACCTACAGTAGACTTCCGATCATCAGGGTCACCAGCCTAATCGGAATCAGTGAAACCAACCAATAGAGAAGATTCTTCTGCACTGTAATGAATCCCAAACTAAACTATACCTTGAACATAACAAAGTATTCTTTTAGTTTCTTTCGAATGACTTTCGTGTGGGTTTTTCATAAACCGAGCAATAAGACCAACAGCAAAGGAAAGGTCAGGATGAGTATGGGTCAGATACAAAATTTTTCCTACAGGTTGACAGTATAAGGTAGCATCAGCTTTAGGGGAAGTACAAGTGACTGAAAGTTTGGCTCCAAAATGAAAGGTGGAAGGGCTGGCTTATAGTCTTCCATGTGAAAATGGCATAGAATATCACAGGCTTACTTGGACTAGGAAAGGGAAATACCTTCCTTGGATTGCAAGACTTGAAGACCAAGAAAATAATGTAAGTGTCCTAAGTCTGTCATTTCAAATGTCTTTTTAAGGCTGGACTTCACATGGTTTATAAGGTTGGGATCACTACTAGTAAGGATATGATCATCAACATAAAGAACAAGAATGATAAGACACTTGCCCACTTTCTTGGGGTAGACAGTATTGTCAAAATGACACCTAGAAATGCTAGTTTCTAAAATAAAGCTATCCATTTTGGCATACCAAGCCTGAGGGGCTTGCTTGAGACCATAAAGCGATTTCTTAAGCTGACATACAAGGCTGGAGTCTTTTTGTATAAAGCCAGTAGGTTGTTCCATATATATTTATTCATGCAAGTCCCCATGCAAGAAGGTAGATTTAACATCCATCTGATGGACTTCCCATTTGAAAGAGGCATCAAGGGAAAGAACAAGGGGGATAGAGTTCAGTATAATCAATGCCTTCAACTTGTGGAAAACCCTCAGCAATAAGATGAGCTTTATGTTTATCAACTTTTCCATCTAGTCCATACTTGGTTCTATAAACTCATTTGCATCTAACAAGTTTTCGTCCCTTTGGAAGACGAACAAGGTCCCATGTATCATTTTCCAGTAATGAACGATATTCTTCATTCATAGTTGCATCCCAATCTGGATGGCCTGAAGCTTTTGCAAAGGTGTCAGGATCATAATTCGCTAAAGCTTGAGCCAGTAAAGAAGAGGCTCTATCGAACTGAGAATGTGTGTGTTTCTGATCTATAGGATCACCAGCAAGAGCACCTGCTGCATCCCGAGTAGCACGGACCCATTTTGGAAGCTAAGGAGTTGAAGGAGGATCTTGAGAAGGTGGGGGAGGATTGTCATCCTTGCTGTCATCATCTGAAGAAGAAATATTTTCAGAAGTAGAAGGGAAAGAGAGAGGTGGAACATCTGTCGAACTAGGCTCGTGGGCCGATATATTTTCAACAAACTTTACATCTCTTCTAATGATAATATTTTTGGACTTAAGTGAAATAATTCTATATTCTTTGACATCTTCAGAATATCCAACAAAAATACATTTTTCACTCTTAGGTCTTAAAGCTTTATGTTTCTCATCTGGAATATGGGCCCATGCTTCACTTCCAAAAACATGAAAGTGACTTACATCTGGTTTAATTGAGCTCCATGCTTCTTTTGGAGTGATATTCTTTAAAACCTTAGTAGGAGTGTGATTTACTATGTAATTTGCATAGTTAATTGCTTCTACCCAAAAATTAAGATTAAGTCCTTTAGATTGAAGCATACAATTAGCCATTTCCTTTAAGGTGCGATTCTTCCTTTTAGCTACACCATTTTTTTGTGGAGTATATGGAACAGTATGTTGCATTTGAATTCCATTCTCAGTGCAAAAGTTGATGAATTTGTTGTTAACATATTCTTCACCATTATCAGCCCTTAGCTTAAGAATTTGATGTCTAGATTGTTTTTCAACAAAGGCCTTAAAGGCCAAGAACATGTTAAATACTTCACTCTTGAGTTTTAAGAAGTATACCCAAGTGCGTCTGGAGAAATCATCAATGAAAGTTAAGAAATACTTGTAGCCATAGAATGAAACAACTGGAAGTGGACCATATAAATCACTATGCACAAGTTGTAAAGGGGCTGAGGCGTGCCAAGATGCACATTTTTCAAAACTATCCTGATGATGTTTTCCGAGTACACATATGGAACAAACACCATCTCTGCAAGATACCATTGGAATACCTATCACCATATTTTCTTTACATAGATTCTGAAGGGAGAAATAGTTTAAGTGACCAAATCACTCATGCCAAAGTTTGCTCACTTCATCATTATGTGCAACAAATACTGAGGGAAGATTTGATAGCCCAAAGTTGTTAAACTTATACAACCTTGTATAATCATCAGCAATGCCAGTAGCTAAAATCTGTCTAGGATCTCTTAGGTCCTTAATTACAACATTGTGAGGTGAAAATTCAATGATTTTACCTCCACCTGAATGAGTTATATGATATATATATAGAAGGTTGCAAGATAAGGTTGGAACACATAATACATCATTACATTGACCATTTTCTAGATGAACAGTTCTAGTCCCTACAACACTAAGAGATCTATCACCACCAACATATATATTGTTGGTGTTACAATCATTTAAAGAAGAAAACATGGCTTTGTTTTTGGCCATGTGATAAGAATCTCCAGAATCAATGATCCTCTCATGAGAATGAGAAGAAGAAGATACATTTAATGCATAACCAGACTGAGATGCTTGACAACCACATGCAAAAGTTTTATTCCTAAAGATGAAGTTGAAGTTGAAGAGTGCTCCAAATGGATGCTATGCTTCTTCATTCTGCTTCCAAGGCTTCCATCTTCTTAAAGCATTTGGATTCTAAGTGACCATCTCAATTACAAAAGTGGCAATGTCTATCTTTCTTCTTCCCTTTGCTTTTTTATTTGCCTTATCATTTTGTTGAAATGATTTTTCATTTTGAGACTGAAATTTCTTAGGACCCTTGTTTGGTTTAGGACCATTCTTTTTAGGATATTTCTTCTTAGGATTCTTTGAATTTGGTTGTTGTTGGGCAGCTAAGGTTTTCTTAGAAGAGTTTCCAAGATTAAGAAGACCAAGATATAAGAGCTTTTCTTGCTCTCTTATTAAATAATCAAAAAAGGCATCAAAAGAGGGGAACTTTTAGTCTTGTCCTTGAGAAATAAATGATTTTCTAGCAGAATGGAAGGTGGAAACAAACACAGAGTACGCTGGTCCAAACTTAGTAAGAATGGAATAGATAACGCTATCATCTTCTTTCTTAACCTTAACACCTCCCAAGAGAAGTCTAAGGGTCTTGAACTTTGACAAAAAATCTTCAATGGAAGAAAAATTTTTCGGGTCCAATGTAAGCAACTCATTTTCGAGTTGATGGGCTCTAATTTCATTTTTAATTCCAAAAACATTAGTGAGCTGTTTTATTGCTTCATTAGGAGTATCAAGTTCTGCGATATTGAATCTAAATTATGGATAATTAGACATCCCTATCAACCCACGTGCTTGTTCTTGCCTATTTTCCCATTTGGATGCCTTATCTTCATCTTGAGGTTTTGTTTCTTGGCCTGAGGCTATTCTGTAAAGACATTCACTTCTAAGTAAATCCATAATGTAGGACCACCATTAGAAGTAGTTGGTGCTGTCAATAATAACTTGGTATGGACTTTCCATTTTAATAAACATTGAAGCTATATATGCTGAAATTAAGTGTTCCAATGAAAATATCTCGAAAAAATAGGCTGATTAAAAAAACTGGCTCTGAAAACGTCTTCCGGATGAAGAAGTTATGGCTTTTTTGAAGAAAAGTTGTTGAAGATGCCGACGAAGTGCGTGAATGTGTGGAAATGAATGATAATGTTATATTTAAAAAAAAAAACCCCCTCCCCCCTTCTAAACTTAATCTAATTAACTCACTTAAAAAAAAAAATTGTGTGACTCACTTTTATAAATAAGTGAAAGTCACTTTTACAAATTGTACTTTATGAGCTACCCACTAAATTGTAACTTAAATAAAAGATAAAGAGACTTTAGAATTATAAGTGACTCACTTTTTATAATGGGTGAGAACACTTTTATATAAAGTAAATTCAAAACATAAGTTACATGTGCTTTTTGAAAAATTAACTCAAAGAAAAAAATATTTGAACCCAAGACCTCTATTCTCATAAAGTAACTTTGGACCAAGTGAGCTAGTTTTAAAGGTTAGTAATTTTTGGAAAAGAGGAACACTTGTTTTTTTTTTTTAGTCACTAAAGCTTTGGGGTGCATGCTTACTTGAAAAATCTCTTTTTTGCCTACAAAACAAAAACCACCAAACCTAGCACAGACATACAAAAAAAGCAAACCTTACGGCTTGAAGTTAGCTTTAGCTAGAAACTAAATATTTTCCTCAATGTTTTTTATTTTCCGAGATCATACTAAAGCGCGGTGAAAAGAGCATACGCATGAGAAAAATCCTTCCTTTTTGTTTATGGTTTGCCCTGATCGCACAAAGTCATGGGGCAAAGAGCATTCGAAGAAATGAAAGGTATAGATCCAGTAATAAAAAATAGAGACCTAAATAAACTGAAATAAACAAAGAGATGAATAGATAGAACTGCAAATAAAGACTATATACCTCCAAATCTTTAAAATGGCGTAGCTAGGGCTATCGGAAACCTTTTCGTGTGAAACGAAAGGGTTTCCTCACTGGAACAGATGCTCCTAACACAATAGAGCAGCCCTATCGACATGAAAGCAGTCAAAAAGAGTAGATCTAGGAAATGATAGTCAAATGCAGTTGTACCGACTTCAGATTTGGATCATCAACGGATGCGGCCCTCAAATAGTTGTGATACCATGTAGGAATTTACAGTGTAAGTTCCTCAGATAGAACACCAAAGGACAATGCTTAAAAACAGATCACAGATCAATACACTAGTATTCTTGAGTGGTTAAAAGCCTCAAAGAGGGAAACAATCCATGGTATGAGCCAATGTGGCCACTTCAGGCAATTTATTAATAAAAGAATGAAAATTTATATAAGCTTATTTCATGAACGGTCTACAAATGACCCTCCATGCTCTTTAAATAGAGATCATGGACCAATCGGGTGTTAAACCACAGATCAAGTGTCGGTAATACCGAGGAGAGAATGAACCGTCGGATAACTACATATCGTGACCATCAGATTGTAAGTTACAATAGTACATAGTAAAGAAACACACTTTTCCTAACTCTACACTAGACCAAGCTATACTTAACTGTTTCCTATGTGTCGAAATATCCTAACATTATAAGCCATTTTCATATAATACAAATATAAATTTAACTTAAGAAATTGTATAGTAAAATAAGTGATCAATTTTAAAATTAATAAATTAGAATTAGAATTTGGACATATTACGATAAATCGCATTATATTTTTTCATTTTTCTCATGTAATAGTGGTCAAAGAATTTAATTGGTGTGTTTTTTATTTATAAGTCATTATGAAGTACAAAAATATTAGTAAAAAAATTAGTTGGTGTGTTTATTATTTATAAGTCATTACAAAGTATGAAACGATTAATAAAATATAGTTTTATGAACTATCTATTAAAATATCTAAGATGATTTATAAATAATACTAGTGTTATAGTAATTTATTTGGATATTTGTGTGGTTTGGGTGTCATATATGTGTATCCTATTTATAAAATCTAAGTTTACTAGAGGATTTTACGATATGGATCCTAATATGCATAGAAAAAATGTTAATAATAAGTCACTACGAAGGACCCTTCAATGAAGATGAAAGAAGATTTATGATGTTACAAGTTCAAGTAGCTGACATTTCCAAAGTATTGCCTTACTCATGATCACATTGGAGAGAAATATTAACCCATTTTTAAAGTGACTCTAAACTTATGACAACACAAAATATAATGAGGCAAGAAAAGAAAAGGAAAAAATTAAGCTAAAAATAAAAATAAAAATAAAAAATTAATAACTAATATTATCAAAACCTATTTAATGTGACAACCATCACATTTACCCCCATTTTTCTAATGTGACTATTATCTGAGAGTGGGCACACGAGCCATGACTGGATGATATAATGTGTTTTAAACACTTAATTTTCATTACCGATTGAAGGAGAGGACAACCTTTTAGATACCAATATCTAAAGGAGTTTTCTTGCTTGGAAAGCCATCAAATCAACCTTGAACTTAAACATTGAAGTTAGTAAGTCATCAATTGCATACCCATGTGACCTACTTATTGATAGCCAATTTTTAAGATGTGATTAGATGCACTAGATGAAAAGACAATGCCCTTATTCCCCTATTTCATTGAGAGGAAAGATCAATGGCCTCTTAAACACACAAAGGGACACTATTGAAGAAACATATAAATGTGCAACTAAATAATAGTGGACTCTCTCGAGCGGAATGGTCTTTTGGCTCTTGGTTCACTCTAATTAGTTATTTCACAAGTTATTTGGTTGTTTGGTTGGTCGGTTTTTGTGGGCTTTCATTGTTGATTGTAGAAGGCAAATTGTTGTCTCAACTAGTAAGCAAAGCCCTATGTATGAGTTATATCCCTATGAATTTTGAGCGAATGCTCTGTTAACGGTGTGTAAGGCCACTAGATTGATATTTTTAAGCTTGTGATGTTAGTAAGAGGCTCAGTGGATGAATAAATCACTATTTAAAGAAATACTACATTAAAAAAATAGAAAATAAATAAAAACATTTAAAGTAAATTAAAATTCTAAAACAAAAAATACACAGGCCCCCGTCTAGGGGACCATAGGGGTTGCAGGCTAGGGTGGGTGAGGCTACACACATCCCCCCCAACCTGGCCATGACCCCTCGAGCCCCCTCGCTGAGCCTAACCGATTCTGAGAATCGGCCAGAATAAAAAAGGTCTGACCATGGGGCCCAAGGGGCTATGGGCCAGGGAAATTGAGGGTTACGTGCAACCCCACTCTCCTTGGCCTGCAACCCCTCAAGCCTGGTCGATTCTGAGAATCGGTCGGAATCATGTAGCCCCGCCAAGGGGGCCCAAGGGGCTACAAGTTAGGGAGGGTGGGGTTTCACGCAGCCTCACATACCCTAGTTTGCAACCCCTTGGGCCCCCTGGGCGAGCTTGGGTAATTTCGTGCATCCCTACCTGCCAAGAGAGTCGGAGGGGATATGAGTGAGGGGGGAGGGGGTTGCGTGTAACCCCACCCGCCCTGGACTGTGGCACCTTTGGCTCCCTGGGCAGGATTAGCTTATTCCGAAAATTGACCAAGCCTGCCCACGGGGGCCGAGGTGCCTAGGGTGGGGCATGTGTATGATTTTTTATTTTGAATTTTGAATTTTTTTTAATTATTATTATTTTTTAAATTAAGCTATATATATATATATATATATATATATATATATATATATATATAGATAGATAGATATATATATATATATATATATATAATGTTTTCAATTTATTTTTCTAATGTTTTTTCTAAAAACAATGTTTTAATGTTTTTTTAATTCTTTTTAATGGTTTTCTTTTAATGTTCTTTAATTTTAATGGTTTTTTAATTAATTGTATTTTTTTAATTTTTTTATGTTTTTTTTTTTATTTTTTAAGATTTTTTTTATTGTATGTTTTATTTTTTATTTTTTTTATTTAAAATTTTATCTGAATCTTTTTTGATTAAAAAAAACTTCAAATGTCATTGTCTTTGAATATGAAATTCATTAAAAGTTCATAAAGTTTGTTATTGTTAAACTTTTTTTTGTTAAGTTTTTTCATAAAAATATTTTATTTAACATGTCAGTTTTAGCGAAAAGTCCCTAAAATATGTATTTTTTTAATTTTATATATATGTAAAATGTGTATTTTTTCTCGGGTGTTTAAAGTTGTTAATTTTTAGTGATAATTAATTTTTGTGTATTGAATTATTAATTAACGATATATAAATATAAAAAAAATCTTAACCTCAAAATATTAATGTTATTATTTTTTTTATAAACTTTGCAAAAAAAAAAAAATCAATATAAATAAATATTGTAAAGAAAAAAAAACACAAGGTTGGAAAGCCCTTAAAAAACAAATATCTTAGGATGAAAAATAAAAAATGAATAAGACAACTTGAAAAATGATTAAATAATCAACATTTAAAAAAAAATTGTGCATGCTTAGGACATGACTAAATTTAAAGTGGACAAAAGATGTCTTAAAAAAAATGATGCTTTTCAAAATTGGCATGAAAATTGCCAACATTTAAAAAAAAACTATCCACACTTAATACATTAAAAAATTTAAAGTGTCAAAAATAAGCCCTATAAAAAAACGGGTTGATGGTGCATCAACACTTTTCAAAATTAGAATTAAAATCAGTGACATTTAAAAAAAAATGTTCATACTTGATACATACAAAAATTAAAAGTGTCAAAAATATGCTCCAGAAAAAGGGGATATTTTGAATCAACACTTTTCAAAATCAGTAATTTTTTGCTACCTCAAAAAATGTGTACGCGGTACAATTCCCGTTGGATAGTTTACACTGTTAAGTAACTTCTACAACTACTTAATTTTACGTGGCTTTAATATGGGTTATCTACACATTGCCATTTTTGTAGAAAAAGAATCTATTAGTAGTTATATCTTATGCTCCACTTCGCTCTCAGGAAAAAAAAACCATTTGGATCATAGAGCACTTCTTTATAAATCTCTCACATCTAACACTTATTTTCTTTCCTACGTCCCTTCATCGATTCTTTCATATCTATTAAATAAATATCCTTTTGGTTATAACTCAAGAAAATAAGTGCATACATATTGCTTGAGATAATTAATTTCTTGGCTTGATGACTACTACCTAAATAAATATTACACTTACATTTATGTGCATTAATGATAAAATAAGATACCATATCAAACACATAGTATTCATAATACAAATTGCTATATATTTTCATTATATTATTGCATGGTTAACCAAATTTCTTTATTATCTAGTAATTTAATGTCATTACTCTTCATTACGTAGTAAGTTACCAACTAAATCTAAGTCAAACTACTAAATCTAGGTTTATCTAGTAAATGTAGGTCAACCTAATAAACTTAGTTCAACTTAGCAAAATCTAGTAAACCTGGTTGACCTACTAAACCTTGTAAACCTAGATCAACCTAGCAAGCATAGGGAAACGATGTTGTTTATTTTTCATCGCATTATAATGTTGTTTGTTGTTTTTCATGTTGGGAATAATACTAAAGTTAATGCCAATGGTGAGTGCAGTTCACCATGGCACCCATGTTGACGATGGTTGACATTGGTGCTCATCTTAAGTATTGTTTAACCATGTTAACCACAGCAATCATAGTCAACCGTAGGTGATGTGTCTTAATCCCTAGTTAATATGTTATCAATCTATAGTAGACCTTGTAAACCTAGGTCGAGCTAGTTGACTATGGTGAATTTGTAATCTTGGATCAACTTAGTAAGTATAAATCAACCTAATAAGCCTAGTTCAAATTGTGAAAAAAAATGTTATTTGTGAAATTACATTGTTATTTGTTGTTCTTCATATTGTGATGTCATTTGTTCTTTTTTACTTTGAAATTTGTTTATTGTTTTTCACGTTTCAGTGTCATCACATTGTGATGTGGTTTGTTGATATTCACATTATTACATTGTTTATTGTTTCTGCATTGCAATGTCATTTTTTGTTAGAGGTTTTGAAAGAATTATGGGAGATTTCTTCTTGATCCTTCCAATAATGCTAGATAAAGGTCCATCCTTGAGACTAGAGAATTTTTTTAGCTTTTTGTGAGGAAGTATCAGAAAATACAAGGTTATTTTGTTTCCAAAAATCATATAAGAAGAGGGATGTGAATCCATTTATGATGTCCCCAAAAAAATGTTGCTATAAGAAATATTTATGGAGCTATGCATTGATCCACATAAGGGCGCCCTACCAAAATCCTTCCATTTCTATTAAATTCTCTTCTATAATGTTATTGACATGTTTTTCACACCATAATTTTCCCCATGATTCATTTTTACTTTTAATCCATTCCCATCAACTTTGGGCCGTAGGAATTCTATTCATGATTAGAGGATATTTTAATCCCAACTTTCATATTTATGCCTATGATTTCACTTGAAATTGGGTTAACTCCTAACCTTCCCTTTACCCGCTAAGTGGAGGATGGCCTCTAATTTATATGTCGCACATTATTTTAATTTTTGACAAATTTCACTCTCATGTTACTATATTCATTAAATGCTTCATGCCAAGCCGTTGAATTCCATAAAATGCATTATCTTATATCTTATTATTTACTTAAATTTAAATTGTTATTCTAGCTTAGATTTCTAGATTCAAGAAGCTAACTTATTTAAGTAATACTATGTTATGATAATTTCCTCACTCATAATAAAATTTAACTTTGTTCACAGTTCTATGATTGTGTTAAAGCCCATAGTAAGACTTACATTATGATAATTTCTTTACTCATAATGAAATTTAACTTTGTTCACAATCCTATGATTGTGTTAAATCCCATAGTAAGACTTACATAGGCTTACACATGTTGTGGTCTCGTTTCCCCGCTTTTTCTCATTTGATGCTTGGTCGAGGGTGGTTAAATCCCATAGTAAAACTTACATATGCTTACACATATTGCTGTCTTATTTCCCCCTTTTTCTTACTTGTTACTATTTTTTATAAACATTCATATGGTGGTTTTGTATGAAAAACTTATGTTATGGATCTACAACAATAAGGTTATACTAACTAGAATCTAAAATCTCTAGACTTTTTTTTCAAGATTGGAATAGTGATTGGTATACTAACTTCTTTTAATATTTTTTTGAGTAAAATGTGTAGATTTAAATAAGAAATTTAAATTAAAAAAAAAAAAATCATAAATTAATATTAATTCACAAATGGCATGATAGAGGAGCATATTAATTTAAGGCTAGTGAATTAATAATTGAGTTTCTGGTATTAAATGCGGGACAAGGAAATATATGAATTTGAATATAGACAAGTTATAATTGCAATACATCAACAACTAGTGTACAAGTGGCCTAGTGGCTTGATAGATAGAACTCTAGATGATAGTGAGGTAAACTACTCATCAAATAATGATTTATCATTTGAGGGAATGTTACTAGTTTAACATGGTAGACTAGGTGGGACCTGATGTGGTGACATGATATGGACCAAAGCAATCATTTGGTAGCTCACATGTCATGATGTGGCACAAAGAGGTCATGGATGACATGAAATTTAGATATGGAATTAATGTGGCATGTTGACATGGAACCCTAACAAATCCCTCCTAATATTGGAGATCAAGTATCTTGATATTAGGACTCATAATATCGCAAGATTGGTGTATCAAGTGTTATATCTCAGGTGGACCCAAATCATGTTTAGAGTATGGGTTCTCGTTGTGAGGTGCTTAGTGACCTAATTATCACCATACCATATTGTTCACATATCATGAGGTCGTAGCCTCTCTTAGTATCAAAGTATTAGGGATCAAGGTATCCGATTATTCATAAACTTGAGTATCCTCTCGATATCATAAAAAATTAATAACACGATATGCCTACATATGCTAACTTCCATGCTAATATGATCCATTATGATGGTGAAACATGGATAGTATGGCTACCAAAATGGCACAAAACTGCATACCTTCCAGTGGTCATAACTTGGTGTCTTTGCATTCAATTAAGATGAAATTTATATCATTGGAAAATTCTCAATAAGCAAAAGATGATGGTAGAGTTGGAAACCATTTTTAGGTATATTATAGGATGAATTACTCCTCATAGTATTCTTGCATCATGTATCAAGTTCCACATGGAATGCATATGAAGGTTGCATGAAAATACACAACAAGGACTTGTAGTTAATTATAGACTACAATCAACATATTTTAACATCTTTGAGGTGTAAGGGTACCACAGTTTCTTTTGTGTACATATGAGATAAGAATCAAAGTATTTATATTGGTTCCTAAAAAATTTATTAATTGTGAAAATAATGTTAAACATTGAACCATGTGAAGGATGTAAGAAGGATTCAAGCAATTATAAATACTAACAAAGTCCAACATTATTGTTAGTTAATGAGATAAGAGTGTGAAAGTTGATGGTTGGGCCTTGGGTGATAGGATACAAGATATCATAATATAAGTGTATTAGGTTGTAGGGACCAAGGTATTAGGTAAATCATCAACCTCTCCTCATGAATCCCCCAATTTTAACTATTCATGAAGAATTTTTTTACTAATAGAAACTCATTCCTATCATTTGTTAGATATGCACTACTAGGAAGTCCCCCAAGTGCTCACAAGTGTGAACCCTCATGTTAATGAACTTCAAAGGGCTATTGAACCATTATTTAACTACAATGTAATTGAGAGGCTAAGATTTTGTGTACTAGATTTCAAGAGATAAGATGTCAAAATAATAGTATGAATTCATCAATCTTTCCCCCCAATATTATTGAGCATGATACTAGTTTTGTGTGACACATCAAGTGGCACCTAACATGGAAAAATGATGTGGAAATTTTATGTGAACCAAGGATAGCTAGGCCACTAAGTCGTCGAGTCCCTAAGTAAACCAAAAGGACTTACCACTACCGACACATGATAACCAACACCTAAACACCGATGTCACTAGCAACTTGAGAGCCACCTGCCCACCAGCTCATCGCCACATTAAGCTACCACATTAGCACCACATTTGTAAGGGCTCACTTAGTTTCATGCCATAGGGACACATTCGTGACAAGTCAGCTTCCATGTAGTTGACATGTTGTAGCCCCTAACTCCAAATAGAATCTCCATGTCAATGTCTTCCATGTTAGACCCCTTGTCAGGTTTTGTTAAGACCAACAAAAAATCTCGATAGTAAGGGTTAATTTTCCTAATACTATAAATATAATAACATGATAGGACTATAAAAAACAGCCAACAGGGAATGGTCTCATAATATAATAGATTTTTTAGGTCAGATGGTATCAAGGAATCCTTTTCATGTGCACATTAGAAAATGTTGGCGCCTAACATATTAATACCTTGGTAGCCACAACCATGAAAATATAGATTCTACAACTAAATGGTTATAAATTCAAAGGGATTGACCTTGAATTTCGATATCTAACTTGTGAATTTCTAATGGCTGACACTCCATCAAGTAGTAAACGTGATTCTTGACACATTTTTATAGATCAGGAAATTAATGTCAAAGGAATGTTATAGTTGTTGTGAGTGGAAATACTAACACCCTGAGGCCTAATATCCAAATACTCAAGGTATTTTCTAATAACATAGTAACAAACTTCATAAATAGTTATATAATGAAATTCCTATCAATATTAGGCCTTCATAATATGGAGGCTTGCTAGTTAAGTTCCATGTCTGATAGTCTAGGACTTCAAATATTCTACCTTCATGGGACTTAATCCCCCTTCCAACTTAGCTCTTGGTCATAGCCCCAAGTTTTTAATGTGGCTAGGAGCTAGTGCTAAGATTGCCAACCACCAAATTTTAAAACTGTCAAAAATATCCCAAACCTATTTCAAACACCTAAAAACTAATCTAGATAAGGCAGAAACTTACCCAATTCATTTCTAAATACTCATAAGTCTTCAACAACCTGAAGGGAATTCCCAAAAATTTGCATATAATCAGGTAAATTTCAATAAGAAAACACAAGAATGATCAATGGCCTAATATTATCCTAGTTCAAAGGAACTTTCTCATGTTTCCTTCACTTACAACATAAGGAGGCCAATTTGATATTTTTTCATCTAAGGGGAAAGCCTCCCATATGTAGAGAAGGACATTCAACCTTCTCAATCATAATAGTGAGTTATCCACAAATATTCTAATCCACCCTTGGCTTAATAAAGTAGAACATAAGAAGAACCTTGGATTAAAAACAATAAATTCATCATATCTCACAATAGCACTCTATATTGCATAGTTGTCCAAAACAATTCTCTTCAAAGGATATCTCTACATACAACACTCATTCATCAAGGAAATAAAAAATAAGCATAATTATATCATAGGAAATTTACAGGGAATTTCTCCATCCAAAATGGTATCTAAAATATTTAATTAACTAAATGGGACCAATCATATAGTCATATTTTTATAAATATTGTTCATTTGTCTACACATGCTACATATTGTAGGCTCGTCATGCTTTTACTTATAAATAGTTATTTATGCAATATAGTGATTCATTGAAATGGAAAAAAAACATACCCTACCTTGCCACTAACTTCCTTATTGCTCACACCATCTTTGATGAGGTTGCAAAAAAACGGGATCATATTAGCAACAAGGATCCTCAAGGAAAGCTTAAACTAGTCATAGACCTCCACGAAGCTACCTTACAAAAGAAGCCATAGATGCAAAATTTGGGGTGCATTCCAATTTAATTGGGGAGTACATTAAATACATGATAGATAATTCTTTAATCAGTAAATTCCAATGCATTTGGCCCTGGGAAAAGGCCCTCACCTACTATATTCATAAAAAATGGAAGCCAAAGGCACAAATCAAATTGGAATTGGAGGAAAAACGCTTTTTCACCATTATATTTTCCAATGTGGAATATCATGTGAGGGTTTTCGAAAATGGCCCATATTTCTTCATTTCTGCATGATTATAACTTAGGTTATATATGGAGATATTTTTTCTATAAAAAGAGAATTTTATGGTATCCTAGTTTGGATCCACATGTACTCCTTTCCAAAAGAATTTTGGGATGAAAAAATACTAACATGCATAAAATATTCTCTAGGTCATTTTTTTAATGTCTCGAAGCCACTAAAAAAGTGAGATACATATCTTATGCTCTTATATGTGCATATATGAATATCTCAAAGCCCCTTCCTAAGTCGATTAATATCTACTAGCAAGACGAACTTTGGAATCAATCCTTTGACTATGAACACAATCCATTCCATTATCATAGATGTCAAAAATGCAAGCATCTCTATATAAATTTCACCAAGCTCATTCTTAAGACCATTTTAGATCAAGTACAAGCTACAAATTAAGATGGATTCTCTACACTAATTAATTTCCCTTGTTAGCCCAAGCCCCTACTCCCATTGACACACAAGAAAAACACTTATTACTAGGAATAGCTTCGAATCTCTTGAAAATCATGAATCCCTAACCCCTCCACCAAACACCTCCCCATAGTGATATGCATACCTAATACTAGCAAAGCCAAATGATCCTCTAAGATTCCTCTTGTTTCCTCCTCACAATCCCTAGTTCGAAATCCTCAAGGACCCTTAAAGAAAGATTCTAAGTTGTTGCACAGTAATAAGGACACCAAAGAAATGGATTTTGATGTTCCTGACCACCAAAGCATTTCTAAGACATGGAAAGATAAACATCGGAACTCCCTCGCAAAGAATCAAGTCAAAATACTAAGTAGATCCATTCTCAAATCAAGCTATCAAGCCAAAAAAGCATCAGTAGGACAAACTAGTGCCAATATTTAGAGGCTAATTTTCAAGCCATGAAGGAGACTACAAAGTAGCATGAGGATGACAAGAGAAAATGGTGTATGAGTAGTCAATAAATTTTGAAAGAACTGGGAAACATTTGTTTCAATTCAAGTAGAATAAAGTTAACATCAAATGTTTATTCCTCCACCAACTCCTATGTCCTATGAAGATAATATTATATAATATTAGAGACCTCAATTGTAAGGGAAGGAAAAGCATTCTCAAAGACATGTGGCTCTTGGAACATCCAACCTTCTTGATGATTCAGGAAATTAAAACTTCTTGTGAAGTTGTATGCAAGTTTACAGACAAATGGGGTTGAGGATTCTAATCAATATGTCTTAATGCCCAAGGTCAATCCATAGGTCTTGCTATAATATATAACTCTCAAGAGGTATCCATCCTTAACATCTTTACTTCTTTCAAAATTCAAACTGTGTAATTTTAGTTCATAGGATCATTATAAACTTGTTTCTTTCAAAGGGCTATGGCTATTCACTACCTAGAGACAAAACATATTTTCTTAAATCCATCCAATATCTTAGCCTTTGATGCAGGAGCATCCAGCTCCAAGGAGACAGAAGATCGCTGACTGACTCACGGTAAAACAGGAACACGACAAGACTCCAGGAGTGGATGGACAGGTCATCAAAATTGGCTGTTGTCTTTTGTTAATTAATGTTTGTTTCTTTTTATTTCAGAACAATTTAAGTTACTAGTTGTTAGCTTAGGAAAACAAAAACTGTTTAGTTAACTTTTTGTTTAAAGAAACAAGTGACAGTTACAGAATTCAGTTCAGTAGGCAGTTATGTTTTATGTAGTTTAAAAAGGAAAAGAACGAATGTAACAGGGACTTTTTTCCCCCTCATAAAGAAAAGAATAAGAGATAGCAAGACAATACAAACCCTCTGTAACAGAACTTTTTATTTATGACAGAGATACTCTATTTCTAATATTCCCCACAGAAGACATTCGAATATTTATTGTGTGTTTTTATTCATGACAGAAGTATTCTGTTACTAATATTTCCCATAGAAAGCATTCATATATCTACTGTACATGTACTGTGTTTTAAAGATCGAGTTTGGACAGGAAGAAAATAGCTGTAACAGGAATGTGAGCAATAAAGAAAGTTACAGGCAACAAGTGTAACCAGAAGTACAAACCATATCGCACAGAACCAGCACACCAAGCACAAGGAGTAACGCGGTCGCATAATTCCAGCAAACAAACAACTTACAAGCGAAAGGTATCGTATGTAACACACTCTGTTAAATTAAATTATATTAAAGTCATAGCACAACAGTCACATTCAGAACCGAAAAGAGTTTCATATTAATAAACGATACAGTTCCATGTACAAACCCTCACCATCATAAGGGCGAGTAACTACAAACCCTCGCTGTCAATAGTTGTCTCACATTTCACCAAGGTCGAAGACCAAAATCCGTTGCCAAAGAACAGTGGCAGAAAGTTACAAACAAAGAAACCGGGAAATACCCGTATTGAGCAGAGGACCAGGGTCGAAGGGAGTTGAAGACAGCACGAACCGGAAACCCTCGTGAGCGAACACCAAATCAACCTGCACGCAGAGTAAAGGGAGGTTAGTCGAAACTGGAACCGGAGACACCTTCAAATACAGAGGATTAAGTATCATGAAATTGCAAGCCAAATAGAAACCCAGAACTTACCAACAGGTCGACAGAGGACCGCAGAGACCAAACCCATTGCCATAGCTGCAAAGGCACAGAACCTGTAAGTGGTTGCAACAAGAATACAGAGCGGAGTAAAACATAGACTGTTAACTTGCCTTCGACGGCGGCCCGAACCTCGGTGGAGCAACAGCACCAAGAAGACCAGTATCTGTTCAAGACCACAGTTCAGGAATGGGAAACGAAAGAAATCTCACGGCAGAGAACTTACGAGAAGATAAAACCTTTACCACAACCACAGTTAAGAACAAGTCGGCCATACAGACCCAAACACCACAGCAAACAGCAACGAAGGCAGAGGAACAGCATTTCACCAGGTTCTGTGGACATCGACAGAGAAGGAGGCCATCGAACGGGCGGAGGAACGAACCAGGCTCGAGCTCAAGAGCAAACAACAGAGGAACGCGGAGGGAGAAACGGCAAGGTAACAAAGTGACAAATGAACCGGGCACAACCCTTTAGGGTTTAACCAAGGCGGGAAAACCATTGACCGAACAAACCGGCAGCTGGCCCTAATTAACCGGCAGGGAGGTGTATTGATGAGTTGCAGATTGGGGCAGAGCAGATCTACGGAGTGTTGACCTTTTAACATCACAAGTGACTGCTAAGGACCTGAGGAGTGACCACGTGGCGGAGTGTCACGTCACCGAAGGGCTGGGCCATCAGCCTTCTCATATTTGAGGCATCTTGGATCCTAGAGGGGATTTATATTTGATCAAATAGATAGAAGAATAAAATTTTAGTGTTAGAAGTTAGAAGTTGAATCCATCTATAACACCCTCCTCCCACACTTACCTAAGCTAATTGGTCCACCGAGCTAAATATGTGACGAAGAGTTACTATGATATGATTAAAATCACCATGTAGTTAAGTAAGTGGAATCGACATGAAAATAACAATTTGACCTTCCTTAAAAGGCTGCAGAACCTTCAAGAGCTAACCAACCCCTTCAAGTGTTCAACCCCTAAGAGAACTTGCCTTTTCACTAACCTAGAGCCTCACTCACTCTCATGACAAGACATGCATGTAAATGGGACCCTCGAGTCACTCCCATATTAAGGTATCCATGCGATTATGGCGTTTTTCAGGAAGTCCAGTGCTAGCTACCTCAGATTCTGTGCCACCTTTTCAGGGCCAAGACCCAAGCCACAACCTAGAACTTCATGAAACTTCCATAAATGATAAATAACATTGAAACAAGGTTGCTAATGCAAACACTTGAACAAGGAATTAATCTAACCCCTACTATCCATGATAATAATTTCATCAAACATGTCATAAACATGAAATATACAGGTCATAACAACAGATCTGAGCATAGGGATCTCATACTTATTTGAGAATCTTCAAAGAGGACTGATATCTCCTCACAATAGTTGAATTTTTATCTATTAGGTTAGTCATTCCTTAAAATTTCATATACCAACCAAAACATGATGAAAGACATACATCATAACCTTCATAAACATGCTTATAACCAGAAAATAAATAGAGATATATCAATGAGGAAACAACTATTAAAGCCACATAATGGAAATCATATTTACTCATAAAATAACAAAGGAAACTGAGCTCTTATTAACATATGAAAATCCAACCAAGTTAGGAACTTCCATGTACCACCTAACCATAGATTGGGCTTAACCAAATCTCTATTTTAGCCAATCACCCTTGCATCATATTCCAAGCATGAATGTGAGATGTCATGAAACAAATCAAACGAAACCAAACTAGGTATTCCAAAGGCTAAACCACCTCAACCATCAACCAATGATTACACCTCATGGTCAGAAATCACTAACCATCACCAAATTTGTCTCTACCCAAGTTGTCTGGTGCTCAAGAGTGTTTGTTCCAACCAAGGCTTCTAGGACTAGTAACTCAACCCACAACTGGTGTCCGGCTCCTCAGCATTTGTCCAACCAAGGCTTCCAGGACTAGTAACTCAACATGCCAAGGGCTCCATAGTTTTTTTACAACCAAGGCTTCCATTACTAGTAACTCAACCGATGTTGTTACAGGGCTTCCAGAGCATTTGTCGAACCAAGGCTTTGGGAACTAGTAACTCAACCCACAACCATAAGGAACATGAGAACCAAATAGAAAACAAGAGGAAATAAACCCACAACACCATGGATATCTATGAAATGGAAATATTAGGAAAAAACATTGTTAATCCAGGTGGGTCTCTATGCCAAAAACATAACATAACCAAGAAACCTCATGCATGTATCATGCATGCCAAAACGAGTAAGGAAATCATGCATGCAACTTGGTACCTACAAACAAAACATGTTGTAGTTGCTGATTCTGATGTCCTCTTGAAATTTCATACTCTTCCTTTTCCTTCTTGCTCCAAATCCCAAGTATGCCACACTCCTCCAAGTGTTCTCCAAGAAAACTCTAAGTGTCTAGGAGTATGAGAGAGAGAGTAGAAAATGGGAGCTCCAATATTGAACAAACAAAAATCTACAAACTAATCCTCAGAAGCCTTTCTATTAGTGAGGCCTTTATTTTCTTCATTTTCCATTATTTTTTCTTGATTTCTTCCTCACATGCAACATGTGACCTTTCACCTCCCTTTTCTCCTATTTTCCGTTATTTTCATAAATAAAATTCCAATAAATGCCACTTTTCCTTTTCAAAGCCTTTTCCATTTCTTTTGCCGATTTCCATAGCCATTAATTGATCACAAGTGATCCCCATCACTATGTTTTTTCCCAACATTCATCTTGGAATATGTGTCCCACGACCTTTGTTATTATTTTCCTTTATTAACTTTATTACATGGAATTTTGACCAAGTTTGTTACAGAATCCTCGCCCTTGGGGGAACACCATACTCGGTATTCAATGAAACCTACAACTAACAATACTACTGAAAAGAAAAACATACTACCCATGGAGCTTTATAACTTATCTCATTGCAATATTTACAACGATCATCTTATTGAGAAGCAAACCATCATGAGAAACATAACAACATGGCAACCATAATGGCATGAAACCCATGCCACTTATTGGAGCTTTATAACATAGCTCATGGTGATATTTACATCTATATACATATATACACATATACCAAAACATCACACTAAAACACATGCCAAAACAATTCTCTCAACTAGCAAATAGAGAAGGATACATAGCCCAAATCTAATCATCCTTCTCCCTTGTATCTTCAACGGGCCCAAATTGCTTCCACCACACTTTAACCTTCTCAATTTCTCAGTTCCCGAGCGTGAGTATATTTCTTTGCAAAATTCACTTAGGTTGTAGTTGGAATTCTCCTTCTAGTTCCACCTACAATACATAGCAGTCAATCACATTATCACCATCTTTATCATAGTTCCTAAGCAATGTCATGTGGAAAACATCATGGACTTTTAGTGTCGGAGGAAATACAAGTCGATAGGTTGTTGGTCCAATCCTTTCAAGAGTCTTGAAATGTCCACAAAACCTAGGTGCCTTCTTGGCACATGATCCAATACCCAAGGATCTCTTATTGGGCTTGATGTGCAAGTACACTTGTTCCCCAACCTTAAACTCCTTAAACAACTTGTTCTAATTTTCATAAATAAAAAATTTGTCCTGTTCTTTCTTCAGATTCTTCTTGATTACCTACATTTCCTATTTCATCTATGATAACATGTTTGATCCTATCAACACCCTGTTAACTGGATCACCCCAACTGATGGGATTATTACAACTCCCCCCATACAGTGCCTCGAATGGACTCATCCTCAGTGACTTCTGATACCCATGGTTGTAAGAAAACTCAACTAGTGGAAGATAATCTTCCCACCTCTATTTCTGATGCATCACATAAATCGTCAACATGTCCTCAAATATCTTGGTGTGCCTACAGATTCTAGGTTGTACTGAAGGCCAAATCTATACCTAAACATGCAAATAACTCTTTCTAGAACCTAGAAGTGAACTTAGCATCCATGTATGACACAATATTCCTTGGGACACCATGAAACCTCACTACATCTTTGATGAAAACCTATGCTAAATCATTAGTTGAATATGTAGACTTCACTAGAATGAAGTGTGCTACCTTAGTCAACCTGTCAACCAAAACCATGATAGAATCATGATGTCTAGATGTCCTCGACAAAATTGTAATTAAATCCATGGAAGTGACCTCCCATTTCCACTTTGGAATCGAAATCAATTGTAGTAATTCACATGGATTCTTACATTCTTCCTTTACCTTTTAACACTCCAAGCATCTAGTCATAAACTTTGCCACTTCCTTCTTCAAATTCAACAAATAATATAACTTCTTCACCATTTTCAATGTCTTCTGATATCCTAGGTGACCTGAATATGTATTAGCATGAAATTCCCTCAAGATAAGCTTCTTGAGCTCATTGTTGACCTAGCTACAAGATATGATCCTGTAAATTTGTCACACGGGAGCTCATAGTTGTTATATGATTCACCTATATCCTGTTGCTAAGAGCATTTGTAACCCTGTTCTCATTACGTTTAATGTACCTGATCTCGAAATCAAAATCACTAATTGTATCCAACCATCTAGATTGTCTGGAATTTAGGTTCAGTTGGTCAAATATATACCCCAATCCATTATGATCACTCATCAATACAAACCTCCTTCCAAGAAGATAGTGTCTCCACATCTTTAATGCATGGACGATCGTTGCCAACTCAAGATCATGTGTTGGATAACTTTTCTTGTGCTCATTCATTTTCCTTGATTCATAGCACACTACCTGTCATTCATGCATCAAAACTCCACCATGTCCTCTCTTGCAAGCATCTGTGCATACAAAACTCTTTTTCTAGATCTGCAATCTTTAAAACTAGAGCATCTATCAGCAACTGCTTCAACTACTCAAAACTGGCTACAGATTCCTCAGTCCATTCAAATTTCTTACCTTTCCTTTGTGACGATGTAATAGGATGAGAAATATATGAGGATTTCCTTATGAACCTCCTAGAATACCCTTCTAACCCCATGAATGTTCTTACATCACCCAAATTCCTAGGAGCTTGCCACTCCATGATAGCCCTTATCTTTTTCATATCCACTATTATGCCTTCCTTGGAAACCACATGTCCCAAGTAATGTACCTATATCTAAAAGAAACTGCATTTACTAAGCTTAGAATACAACTAATGCCCTCATAGAAATCTCAATATTGTTGCCAAATGTTTGACATGTTCTTCCTCATTCTTATAATATACCAATATATCATCAATGAATACAATAACAAACTTTTCCATATAAGGATGTAATACACTATGCATAAAGAACATAAAAGTAGTTGGAGCATTAGTCAAATGAAATGGAAATACAAAAAATTCATAATGCCCATACATGGTTTGGAAAGAAATCGTGTAGATCTCCTCTTCTTTAATGCATACTTGATGGTATCTTGATCTTAGATCAATCTTCAAGAAAATTGTTTCTCCTTTCAACTGATCAAACAAGTCATCAATCCTTAGCAACAGATACATGTTCTTGATGGTAACTTTGTTGAATTTCCTATAATTAATGCATAATCTGAGAGTATCATCCTTCTTCTACACAAACAACACTGGTGCACTGCAAGGTGACACACTTTTCCTAATGTATCCCTTGTCAAGCATTTCCTTCAGCTACAACTTCAATTCTACTAACTCTAGTGTGCTTATCATGTATGGTGCCTTTGATGTTGGTGTTGCCCATGATACCACCTCAATAGAAAATTCCACTTCCCTGTGAGGCGGAAACTCCAAAATGTCTGTCAAACACACATCCTCAAACTGTTGTAAAACCGGATACCTCCTCAAGACATATGCATCCTCAACTTCTGTTATGAAACTAGCTCAAGAAAAGATAGAAAAGATAGATCAACGCCTTAGAATTCAGCCTCTTCGAGGGGGAAACCTCCTTTACATTACATAAATGAACAATTCTTGGATGATTCAAATGAAAAAACCTCCTTTCTATATATAGGAGTCTAAGGAGTCACAATATAATCCAGCCGACCTAACAATAATAATATAAAGCCACAAAAATAACAATAGAGGGATTCTATGGGGCACAGAAATAACAATATGGGGGTAATAGGGGCACAACAATATAAATAAGGGGTATAACTACAATAGTAATGGGGTAATCACTAGTATTATAGGGACCCAACATGCCCCTCTCCTTCAAAAAAGTGTTGTCCTCAACGCTTGAGTAGTTCTGGATACTTCTGCATAAAATTCTCATCCTCCCATGTGGAATCTTCAGCGGATAAGTTCTTCCACTTGATAAGATACTCTGAAATTGATCGATTTCGTAGCTGTCGAGTTCTTGTTTCTGTGACTGCTTCCGGTTCCAATATAATTTTTCCTTCCTCGTCAAGTTCTGGCAATATTGTTTGAACTGGGAGCTTGTCGCCTATAACCTTCTTTAAACATGAAACATGGAAAACTGGGTGCAATCGAGAAGCTGCAGGAAGCTCCAATTTGTATGCCATAGTACCAATCTTTTGCAACACCTTGTACGGACCATAATACTTTGGTGATAATTTATTATCCTTCTTAGCTTGCTTTAGGGACATTTGCTTATATGGTTGTAGCCGTAGGAATACCCAATCACCTACATCAAAACTTCTTTCACTGCGATGTTGATCTGCCTGTTGTTTCATTCTATTTTGTGCCAACACGAGGTTATCCTTTAAGAGTTGGAGGACTTGTTGTTGATGTTCGATGTGATGTTCCACTGCCTGAACCTTAGAATTTTCTCTTAAATATGATGTGATGGATGGTGGTTGATACCCATAAAGTGCCATAAATGGGGTCATTTTTGTTGCTGTATGGAAGGAAGTGTTATACCACCATTCAGCCAGAGGCAACCATTTGACCCATTGTGTCTGTTTATCAGATACAAAGCAACGAAGATATCCTTCCAAACATTTGTTTACTATCTCAGTTTGCCCATCAGATTGAGGATGATAAGATGAGCTATGAGCTAACTGAGTACCAAGACAAGAAAATAATTTTGTCCAAAAATTTCCAGTGAAAATGGGATCTCTGTCACTTACAATAATCTTTGGGTTTCCATGTAGCTTTTGAATTGTTTCCATAAATGCAGTAGAAACTGTACTGGCTTTAAATGGATGTGATAATGCACAAAAGTGTGCATACTTGGTAAGTCTGTCAACTACCACCATGATGACACTCTTTCCCTCAGACTTGGGTAAACCTGTGATAAAATCCATTGAAACCTCCTCCCAACGTTGGCTTGGAATGGATAAAGGTTGTAATAGACCCGGTGTCTTAATTGTTTCAACTTTATTTTGTTGGCAAACCAAACATTCCGCCACAAACTTTTGAATATCTGATTTAAGGCCATCCCAAAAAAATTCCTTCTTAACCCTGTGGTAAGTTTTTAAAAATCCTGAGTGCCCTCCTAAGGGAGAAGTGTGCAATTCCATAAGAATCTTTTGTTTTAGCTGGGAATTCTTACAGAGGTATAAGCGATCTTTGTACCATAACGAATCATTTTTCCAGCTAAATGTATCAGACGTACTGGAATCTTGTTGTAGCTTTCGAATAAGTGCCCACACTTCTTCGTCATTCTTCCATTCCTCCCTTGCTTCGTTTATCCAATCTGGTTGGATAATAGAAATGGCACACAACAATGCTTCCACATCCTCATCCTTTCTTGAGAGTGCATCTGCCACCACATTTTGCTTCCCTTTTTTGTAGATGATTTCAAAGTCATAACCCAACATCTTTGTGACCCACTTTTGTTGCTCTTCAGAGGATAATCTTTGTTCTAAAAAGTATTTAAGGCTATCATGATCCGTTTTTACCTTGAAGTGTCTTCCCATTAGGTAGGGTCGCCATTTCTTAAGTGCATGGAGTATTGCCAACATTTCCTTCTCATAAATAGCTTTGCTTAAAAACTTTCCCTTGATTGGACGACTTTCAAAAGCAATGGGTCTTTCATCTTGCATTAGAACAGCACCAATTCCATTTCCTGAAGCATCACATTCCACAATAAAGGTTTTTGTGAAGTCCGGTGTAGCTAAGACCGGTGCTTGGCACATTGCCTCTTTAAGATGTTCAAAGGCCTTTGTTGCTTCCGGAGTCCATGAAAATGCATCTTTCTTCAATAATGTTGTTAGAGGTGCTGCTATTCTCCCATAATTCTTAACAAACTTGCGATAATACCCTGTCAACCCAAGAAATCCTCGCAGATGCTTTATGGATGTGGGGATTTTCCATTCCTTAATGGCTTTAATTTTGCTAGGGTCTACCTTAACTCCTTCATGAGATACAATATGACCCAAATATTCCACCTCCTGGACTCCAAAGAAACATTTGGATCTTTTTGCATATAATTGTTTCTCCTCCAATAGTTGTAGCACCCTGTCAACATGTTCAACATGATCCTTCCAAGACTTGCTGTAGATTAGTATATCATCAAAAAATACTAACACAAATTTTCTAAGGAATGGTTTGAAAATTGAATTCATCAAACCTTGAAATGTTGAAGGTGCATTGGTAAGGCCAAAAGGCATGACCAAAAATTCATAATGACCCTCATGAGTTCTAAATGCTGTTTTCGGAATGTCTTCAATCTTCATTCTGATTTGATGATATCCCGAACGAAGATCCAACTTGGTGAAGTAAATTGATCCATGCAATTCATCCAGTAATTCATCAATGACAGGAATGGGGAACTTATCTTTAATAGTGAGCTTGTTGAGCTCCCTATAATTTGGACACATGTGCCATGATCCATCCTTCTTGTGCACCAATACTACTGGAGCAGAGAAAGAACTTTGACTTGGTTGAATTATACCAGCCTCTAGCATTTCTGCAACCATAAATTTCAAACTGATGGTTGAAATGAGCATATGCCTCTGGATCATGACTGTATCGTTCAATTTCACTTTTTTGGACATAGGGATATCTGCACGGCCTGATGTTTGGAGGAACACTTCTTGGAATCAGATGAATAGCATGATCATGATCACGCATAGGTGGAGACCTTTGGCAGTCTCAAATACCTTGGAATGATTATCCGAGACTTTTTGGAGATCTAGAGAAATAGATGATTCCAATGTGGAAACATCTAGCGAACAAAATTGTGCAATTACACTTCTTTGCTCCTTTTTTAGAAGCTTTGTCATACCATTAGAGCTGATTATCTTTCCTGGTTTCCCTGCAATACCCCTTAATTCAACTTCCTTTCCTTCCATAGAAAATTTGATGAAAAGTTCTTGAAAATTAAAAGCTATTGTACCCAAGGATTGTAGCCATTGGACTCCTAGTACAACATCAGCACCTCCCATTGGAATGGAAAGCATTGGGCTAGTCAATACATATTCTCCCATGGATAGCTTGATATTATGGCACTTTCCAGAGCAATTTATTGTTCCTCCATTTGCAATCATCACTTGACACTCTGGTGCTGGATATAGGAAGCAATTCAATTCTTTTGCTACCCTACAATGAATAAAATTGTGGGTGCTTCCTGAATCAATCAACACTATTACCTTTTTCTTCTTGATTTGTCCTTCTATCTTGATGGTTTGAGGAGTGGTAATTCCCGCCAATGCATTACAAGATATGGTCGGATTTATTTGTTCTTCATCTAGGCTTTGTTCCTGGAGTATATCTTCTTCTTTTGACCTTTCTTGCTCCTTTTCTTCTTCCTCTTCACAATCTATGTAGAATAATTTCTTCTCAGCACACTTATGACTTTTAGTGTATTTGCTATCACAACTGTAACAAAGCCCTTTTGCTCTTTTTTCTTCCAATTGTTGTGGTGTCAACCTTATAGGTTGTGGAAGACTAGGGGCAACAACACTTCCGTCTTTATAGTTGTGAGTGGTATGCTTCCTGGTTGCCATAATTTTGCTTTCCATTTTTCTTGCTAACCTGAATGCCTTCTCTAATGAATCAGGTTCCCAAAGGCGAACATCATGTTGGATATTATCCTTTAAAGACCCTATGAACACATCAATCCTATGCTCCTCTGGAATATCTTTTACCCTTATGTTCAATTTTTGGAACTCCTCAATGTGCTCCATTATTGAACCCTTTTGTTTGAGACTTATCAATTGGCTAAAAAAAGTGTTGCTTTTTGTATCCTCATAATGTGCTATCAATTCTTCCGTAAAAATTGCCCAAGTGATAAATTGTTTACGAGAGCAAAGCCATTGATACCATACAAACTGATTTGGTTCCAAATATACAGTTGCCATACGTACCTTTTGTGTGTTTTGCACATTATTGAGATCGAAGAACTGCTCCATCTGTAATATCCATGTGGCGGGATCCTTGCCATCAAACTTCCTCATATCGATTTTTGGAATATGGTGAGTCTTCAATCCAACATTAGCATCTATGGAATCATGATTAACATTTCTTTTGTTCTCATCATGAGTTTCCTTTAGTACCCTTTCACCATTAGGGACCATTTCTTGTAGCAACTTATTCATATTTATCTTCAATTCGTCCATGTCTGTCTTCAAATCTATCTTCAAATCATCCATCTTAGCTTCCACGTCAATCATCTTAGCTTCTACGCCTTTATTAAACATTCCATATTAGCTTCTACACCTTTCTTTAAACCATCCATCTTAGTTTCTACATCCTTCTTTAAACCATCCATCTTAGATTCTGTTCCTTTTTGTGCAAGGGACAGTTGTTGCACTTGGTCTTGTAATTTTGATATATCATGTTGCATTTATTCCTCTTCTTCATGAGTCATGCTAGAGCTTTCAGGTTCCTTACTAGGTGTTTGCATTTTCTTTCCTCGGGGCATCAGTTACCGATAATAATGCTCTACTATGCCCTTTGAATTCCTTCAAAACAAATTTTCAAACCAAGCTTAAGCAAAAAATTAAGAAAATCTACACACCTTTTTTCACTTTGTAGGAGCTCGATATTGCCTCTGATGTATCTCTGTACTTTCCAATCATCTATTTCTGAATTTTTAAGCTGTAGTAGCCTTCTGTGTCCTCTTTCCAATGCCACAAGTCTGACCCAAATTGGATTCTCCAAGGAAGAGTTATGTGAAATCTCCCACAGTGACTTGCTTATAGACTAGTTCAGTAGAGTGAACTTGTACGACGTGCCACGAGTCACTGTTTCGACCTTTGGATCTGAAACATGCATAAAAGAAACTACAGTCTGTCCTCTTTCTGTACCTTTTTATGAAATTTCAATCCGATCCCCAGAGAGAAAGTTATGACGATTTTCCCCAGGTCACCTGTTTTGAATGTAATTCAGGAGTCTGCAAAAAGACCAACTTCCTCAGATCATATCTCCATAAATGTCACGCTAAAATCTCTGAAATTCGCTCCCAAGGTTTAGCACGATTTCTTCTCAAATGGGTTTTTTTTGCGACTTCTGAAACAACACAGAAAAAAAGTTATAGCGAAAATTCCACGATGACCTGTTTGGAGCAGCGAAACCCTAGAATCCAAAGCTCTGATACCAAATGTTATGAAACCAGCTCAAGAAAAGATAGAAAAGATAGATCAACGCCTTAGAATTCAGCCTCTTCGAGGGGGAAACCTCCTTTACATTACATAAATGAACAATTCTTCGATGATTCAAATGAAAAAACCTCCTTTCTATATATAGGAGTCTAAGGAGTCACAATATAATCTAGCCGACCTAACAATAATAATATAAAGCCACAAAAATAACAATAGAGGGATTCCATGGGGCACAGAAATAACAACATGGGGGTAATAGGGGCACAACAATATAAATAAGGGGTATAACTACAATAGTAATGGGGTAATCACTAGTATTATAGGGACCCAACAACTTCCTTACCTTTGCTACTAGAAATATGCACTGCAAATAACACACACCCTTTCCTGTGACTACACTTCACCTGCATAGTTTTCACCATTATAACTAATGTTGCCTTCTTTTTACATGCAAGATTCTTTATTCCCCATTGTCATCGAAGCTCTTAATGGCCTTGTCATAACAATCCACTTTGGTCATATGAAGATACAACCAATTCATACCCAAAAACAGACTATATGATCCCAATGGTAGTACATTCAAATGTGATGAGGTAGGCATACCATTCAACTCAAATGGACAAGCTCTCACACAATGATGAACTCTGTTATTTGTACCTATATCCAACTACACTAACAAAGATTCTACATGCACTTCTTTATTCAAACCACACTTATCCACCAGGTCAAGATTAACATAACTATAATTAGATCCAAGGTCAATCAAAATATAAACAACTTGATCAAAAATCTTACCGTCCTTCTTGATAATAAACTCTTCGTGATATGTCTTCCTATTATCGAGCGCTGCATAAATCCAGGAAATACTTTGTCCAACATATTCTACTATATGTTCCTCCTATGCACTGTAGATCTGCGTTCTACCACCTTAATTCTATGGACAATTTCTTCTGTGATGCTCTCCTCCACAAGTCCAACACTGTAAGGGCTTCCTACCATCACCCTTGTTCCACTCCTCAGACTAAAATCCCTTTCCTCTATAACATGCATTGAACTTCTTAGAGATTTTTCATTCTCTTTGTTACCTGTGTCCTAAGGTCTTGTTCGTTTCTTATCCCATTTCCCTTTATTTTTATCATTACCTTTCCAATCCTTCCTAGTCTCAAATCTATGCTTTGATTGCTCATAATAATTCTTTAGCTTATCAATGGCCTCCTCCAATGATGTAGGCTCATTAAACTCAATCATGCCCTTGAATGCTATTGGAAACACCCTAGTGAATCTCTTAATCATGGGCTTCTCCTCCTTGAGGTAAGAAGCATATCTCAATAACTCCAAAAATCTGCTAGTGTACTCCTCATTGGTCATAGATGCCATCTTCAACTCATACAATTATTTTTTCATGTCATCATAATATCTCTACAATAGATACTTCTTCCTGAATAGTCTCTTGACCTCACTCCAATTCAACTCCTCTTCATGAATACCTATGACATTCTTTACATATTCCCACCAAATATTTGCTTTACCTTTAATATTGAAAGTCAGTGTCCCGACCTTCATGCTCTTTGAGTAATCGTGCAATCTAAGGAACTTATTCATCCCAAAAAACCATGTTTCTGCATCATATGACTTCTTTATTTCTCCATCAAATGTAGGTGGATTTTCTTTCTTGAAACCATCTGGAGAATATCCACTATCACTCCTCATGTACGGATGATAATGCTAATGACCATGATACGTGTCTAAACCAGAACTAGAGTAGAGTCCTTACCCACTACCTCGCCTATTAGGTGTATCCAAGAACCTTCCATCTCTTACTGTGTCATCTCTATCTAACATGTGCCCACCATGTGACCTTCTACCATATGATCCATTAGTCCTATCCTCATGTCCAGTGACTAATTTTAAGTGGTCCTTGTATCTACAAGTCTGACAAGCTCTCAAGAAGCACCGCATTAACCTCTGCTTGTTTCTCTTGTGACCTAGCAAGTCTCTCTTATGATTAAATGATTTAGTCATTACCTCCTTTGCAACTCCTTATTTCTTCCTTCATACTTCTCAAAGTGTATTCTATGTTAGAAAAATATCCTTCACCATGTTTCTCATCTAATCTATATGGAGAATCACGTTAGTTGTAATATACCATCTTGCTAGTCATCTTTGATCTTCTCTTCCTGCCAGGTCTATCATGTCAGCTAAACCAAATTATAAAAAAATCAACATACCTCATTTTATTTCAAGGGAGGATATCTCATCAACAAGATCAACCAGATTAGCACAATACATGCATAATCATAATCATCACAGTATATAAACATCATCTTAATCATAATCCAGTTACCATGCATGATGCCACAAATACACACCAACTAGACACAATGCATGCATAAAAACATATGTACAACACGCATGCATACACAATACATACAAACACTGACATGAATTCATGACGAACACATTCTGAAAACAACATTGTCGACTTTTGCATCACATTACCATGGAAATGATGACCACCGCCATGCATACACAACGAGAACATATACCACAAGAATTAGGATAAATATGCAACTGACATGTACTCATGACAACACATTCATCCAAGGAGAATGAAAACCAAACATCACTCAAGGAGAATGAAACCATGCTCTGATACCACTCTATAACACCCTCCTCCCACACTTACCCAAGCTAACTGGTGCACCGAGATAAATATGTGACGAAGAGTAACTATGAGATGATTCAACTCCCCGTGTACAATTAAAGGAGTGGAATCAACATGACAAGACCAATATGACCTTCCTCAGAAGGCTACATAACCTTCAAGAGCTAACCAACCCCTTCAGGTGTCCAACCCCTGAGAGAAATTACTTTTTCACTAACCTAGATCCTCAGTCACTCTCATGACAAGAAATGCATGCAACTGGGACCCTCTAGTCAATCCCACAGCAAGAAATCCATGCGACTATGATCTTTTTCAAGTAGTTTAGTGCTAGAAACGCTTGATTTTATGCCACTTTTTTAGGGCTAAGACTCAAGCCACAACCGAGAACTTCATGAAACTTCTAGAAATGATAAATACCATTCAAACGATGTTGCTAATGCAAACATTTAAACAAGGACTTGATCTAACCCCTACTAAAAATTACATGAATTTTGTCAAACATATCATAAATGTGAAATCTACAGTTCATAACAATAGATCTAAACATAGGGATCTCATACTTATCTAAGAATTTTCAAAGAGGATTGATATCTCCTCACAATAGTTCCATTGTTATCTATTACATCATTCACTCATTAACATTTCATATACTAACCAAAACATTATGAGATCCATACATCATAACTGTCATAAAAATGCTTATAACCAACAAATAACCAAAGATATATCAATGAGGAAACAATCATTAAAGCCACATAATGGCAAGAATATTTACTCATAAAAAACCAAAGGAAAAGTAGCTCTTATTAACATATGTGAATCCAACCAAGTTAGGGACTTCCACTGTTGAGAAATGGCAACAAGAAATTCCAGTTTAATTTGACCTGGAATTAAAATGAGAATTAAATTCGAATTCTATTCTCATAGCAACTTAAAATAGTTAAATTAAGTTTATTAAACTTACTTAAATTAGGAAATTCGTGTTGGAAGTCTTTTGGAAGTCATGTATATGTTCTCCTTATTTTGTAGGAGTCCATTATGAGTTAATTGTGAGTTGTAAAATAGAAGACTCATTTTCATGAGTCATTTCAGTTAAGTTAGTTCTCAAACTGATTTAGAGAACTAATAGTGAGTTAACAGTTAGTGGTGGCACTAATGAACTCCACCAATGCTACTCTAGTTAACTTAATATTTACTCATCAGAAACTCATGCATATCGATTCTGAGAAAGACCTAGTTGAGACTAGTGTGCATGAACAATGTGCTATTTGTTTTAGATTTTTCTGAGTTGCACTGATAGTACATGCATTCAGGAACTAATCCTTGAGGGATTGTGCTATTTTTAGAGGATCTATTTCCCTTTAAATAAAATCTATCCTTCTTAGGAATTACACATTGGAATAGATACTTGGAGAGCTTGTGAAGAGGCTAAGCTTTTACTTTGAGCTTGCTTATGAGTTGGAGATTGAATATGCTAAGTGTTGGGATTGTTCTAGAGACAACAAGCATTGTAATTTCATCTTGATTTTCCGGATTAATACAATACAGAAAGTGGGGTTTTGAGTTGTGGCTTTCCCCAGATATTTATTGTCTTATGTTCCTTTGATTCTCTTCCTCTATTGATTATTTTTTTCTTGATGTTTATGGGATTTCATTGTAAAGAGTAGAAGTAGATTCTTGTCTCTTGCTTTAGAAAATTGCATTAGCTTGTGAATCTAAAAGATTTTCTACATCCATGTACCACCCAACCATAGATTGGTTTGAACCAAATATCTCTTTCATACAATCACCCCCATGCCATATTCCAAGCATGAATATGGGATCTCATTAAACAGATCAAATGAAACCAAAACAAGGTTTCCATAGGAAAAACCACGTCAACCTTCAACGAGTGATTCCACCCCATGGTTGGACATCACTAAACATCACTAGATTAGTCTCTACCCAAGATATCCAGGGCTCCAAAGTGTTTGTTCCAACCAAGGCTTCCAAGACTAGTAACTCAACCCATAACTGTTGTCAGGCTCCAGAGCATTTGTCCAACCGGGGATTCAAATACTAGTAACTCAACCCACAAAGGGCCCAAGAGCTTTTGTCCAACCAAGAATTCTAGGAATAGTAACTCAACCCAATTTTTTACAAGGCTTATAGAGCGTTTTTCCAACCAAGGCTCCAAGAACTAGTAACTCAACCCATAACCATAAGGAACATGAAAACCAACCAGAAAATAAGAGGAAAGAAACCCACAACACCATGACTATCAAGAAATGGAAAGTCTAGGAAAAACCACTATCAATCCAAGTGTTCCTCGATGCCAATGACAAATCATAACCAATAAACCACATGCATGTGCCAGGCATTCCAAAACTAGAACAAAAATCATACATGAAACTCTTGATGATCCTGATGTGCTCTTATGCTTTCCTTCTTTTTCTTTGCCTTCTTGATCCAAATCCCAAGTATTCCGTAATATTCCAATATTTCTCCAACAAAACTCTAAGTGTCCAAGAGTATGAGAGAGAGAGTAGAGAAAATGAGAGCTCCAAAAATGAACTAACAAAAAACTACAAATTGATGCTCAGAAGCCTTTTTATTAATGTGGCCTCTAGTTTCTTCATTTTCCATTATTTTTCCTTCATTTTCCTCCTCACATGCAACGTGTGACCTTTCACCTACATTTTTTCCTATTTTCCATCATTTTCATAGATCAAATGCCAATAAATGCCACTTTGCCTTTTCAAAGCCTTTAACATTGTCTTTTCCAATTTTCATAGCCATTAATTAATCACAAGTGATCCCCATCACTATGTTTTTGCCTAACATTCAGCTTGGAATATGTGTCCCATGACCTTGGTTATTATTTTCCTTTATTAAATTTATTACATGGAATTTTGACAAGGTTTGTTACACCATCTTCTTCCAATATATCATAATTTCTTATTTGGTCAACCCTACCACCATCATTGACACTTATACTTGGAACAATCACAGAGGTGGCTTTTATAAAATATCTTCAAATATACAGACACACACACATATAGTATATTTGAAAATATCATGCCCAAGGACATTTTCATGGAGACTTCCATCCTCCCTAGCCATGGATCATATCACTATCCAATCAAATCAAACATCGAAATCAAGTCCCACCCTAGAAATTGGCCTATTCAACTAGATTGTTTATAGCTTCAACATCACAACTTCCAATCCATCATCAAGCACTAGTGGTATGAGCTAGCCAACATGGAAGGATCAACCATTTTCTTCCCATAAAGAAAGCTATAGCACATTAAATATTATCTCAAAACCTAGAATAAGGAAAAAATTGGCAACACCAATATGGACAAATAGAACCTGGAAGCAAAAATTTAGTGCATCCAGTAGAAATCCATTCACAAAGTAATGTAAAATTGTATCATATAGGAGGAAGTGTGTACTCTCACTCTACTTGAAGATAGAAGAAAAGAAGAATAAATACTTTGGCAAAAATATCCATAATTAAATGGTTCAAGGAAGGAGAGTGAAATGTTGCTTCCATCCATAATTCGATGCTTTAACATCAACACTACAATCATATTTATTCCTTAAAAAATAAGGTAGTTGTCAAGGTTTGGGATCATGAGAACAAGGCTAATCTATTCGTTCAATATTATAAAAAGATAAAATCCAACCCCAATATAGACTGCTTAGAGGCTATACACAAAATAGTTTTGCACATTCCACCTATGGTTACCAAAGAGAAGAATGAGACTCTCTAAGGAGAGATATCTATCAAAGAAATGAAATAGTTAGTAAAATATATGCCCCATAACAAGGCCCCTAAACTAGATGGCTTCACTAGTAACGTCTTTTAGGCATGTTGGTCAATAATCAGACATGATATATAGCAAGAAATAGAGGTATCAAGGATATTGAAAATCATCTTGAAAGCTCTTGATGCTACCTTCACTTTAGTTCCCCAAAAGTAAAAAAATTGAGCACCATGGTGGCTTTTGTCCCATTTTCTATGAAATGTAATCTACAAAGTGATCACCAAAATAATAGTTGATCACCTCAAACCCATCGTTCCTCAACTCATTTAAGAAAAATAAACTAGTTATATGATAGAGAATCAAATTCTAGATGGTATAATGACCGCACATGAAACCATTCACTCTTTAAAATACTCAAACAAGGCTAACATGCTTTTAAAACTTGATCTCTCTAAGACATTTGATAAACTCATTTGAATATATCTCTTCAACATTCTCCATGTCTTTGGCTTCCACCCTAACTAGATCTATTGGATCTTGAGGCTCATCTTCTTAGACTTCTTCTCTATTATGTTAAATGAATCACTTACTACACCCTCTTTGGCCTCTTATGGTATCCAGAAAGGAGATTCAATGTCACCTTTTGTCTTTATTATAATAGTGGAGTATCTTGTTTGATCATCAAAAGAGGCAGTTGAGGAGAAAAAAATCAAACAATTACATCTAATTGGTGATGATCTCCCTCTATCATACCTACAATTTATGGATGATATGTTTGGTATGGGAGTTCCAACTATTTAAGAAGCCAAAGTATTTTCTCAGATTTTGGAGGACTTCTCTGTTTCCTTAGGTGTGGAAACAAATAGAGCTAAATATTAGATCTTTTTCTTTAATACTCCTTTCGCTATGCAGAAACATATTGCAAAGAATATTGGTCTCCAAATAAATATATGGCCATGAAAATACCTTGGAACACTACTTGTGGATAGTTCCCTCAAACTCAATCTAAAGGAGGATATCATCAACAAATTCAACAAAAAGTTAACCAGCTCGACCTTCTAAGCATTAAAATTGGTTGGGAGACTAGTCCTCCTCAACTAAATTCTATAGCATTTTCCCATATATTTATGCTCTTCTTTGATAGCTCCCTCCTTCATACTTAACTCAATTAAGAGCCTGCAATAGTATTCCTTGTGGGGAGTAACCAAATTTGAAAACAATTGGGTGCTTGTAGCTTTGGAAAAGATCTACAGACCTAAACCTAAGGGAGGTCTAGGGCTAAGATATCCTTCAACTTTATCTACAATTTTGGGAGTCAAGATATGGTGTAATTAGCGTAAGGAGGTCAAGACCTTCAGAAATGTATTTGGATGAGAAAATATGCGAAGCACATCCCTATTTGGAAATTCATAATAATTTCCTTCACCCAAGTAGGATCCTCCATTTGGAATCTAGAAAAAAAGGAATGTATTTGATATAACAACATTGCTTCTACGAAATATGTTATGAAAAGATAACCATGTTTGGGAGGATTCATGGAAAAATCTCGTTTAATTCCAGGAACAAAATGACTCAAGGAATATACGCCTCTACATGAATTCCCAAGGCCTTCACAAATTCAAATACCATTGGGGTGCCTCTAACTTGGATCAAACATGAAGACAATGGTTAATTGTGAAGGAATGGAATGCCAAACCTAAGGGGGAGACTTGGTCAAAATTTTGGGAAAAGCTTTAACAAAGAATTTTCTTGATATATAAATTAGCCAATAAATTGTGATGAGGTTATGGACCAAGTGGTTCCATTTCCATTCATAAGGCCTATATCCTAGAAGGAGGTTTCAAAAAACACCAAAATATTGCATACGAAGTTGCCTTTGTTAATTAAATATATGGCCCAAATCTTCCATCTCCCTATGGCTCCTAGTTCAAGTAAACACCTTAAATTGGGACAACATTCAAAAACATAAGTATATGGGTCCCTACCACTATTCTTTGTTCCTTCAAGAAGCTGAAAGTGTGAAGCACCTCTTCAATAGTTTCCCCTATTCCAATAATCTATGGAGAAATCTAGAAGCTAGCATCAAGAGATTAGACCATGATCTATCTAATATCCCTCACACCATTAACAATTAGAGGGATCAATATTTTAATAATCCTATATTGAATAGCATCATAACTCTCCTTCTATTCCTATTCCTTTGGGCTATTTAGAAAGATAGGAATCATTACATATTCTGGAATTTATCCCTACCTCATGACTCTCTTTACATCATAGTTCGAAAGAATGTAAAAGAATCAATTGTTGCAAAGTCCTAGTCAAATCAAGACCAACAGGTATCAGGTGAGGAGCACTTACTACTTCAAAGTTGGTTTTCGTAAAAGGCCCGCCTTTTACCCCTATGCTTATAAATTTGATCATTACCATGAAATCCAACATGGAACCCATGGATGGCTAGGACAAATCTGGTAAAAAATGTAAGCATTAAATTATTTTCTTGTAAATAATAAAAATATGGAATGTTGGTTGAAGGGAGGGACATATGGATCCAAGTTTAAGGGAGAGAAGAGAAGAGAGGATGGTGTCCTCACCCTTGAATATAGAGGAAGAGGCATAAAAAATCAAATCGCCACTTGACAGATGGAAAATATGTGATTTGAGGGGAGGGGCGTGGAGGAATGTTCATAGTTTCTGGATATGTAACATGAGGGAAGAAGGGAGATACTCACCTTTGTAGGCACAAGGAGAGATGTGATAAATAGAGAGAGAATAGAGTAAAAAAATGTGAGGGCAAGTGGTAAATAACAACAGAAGGAGAAGAACATGACTATAAAGAAGACTTCCCTTAGACGATGTGCATGGAGAAATGTTGGAGTTGAGACTAAGCCTTATGCTTTAAAATTGGGGTGTCATCCACTATATCGATGTTTTATGGTTGTCGGACTCTCTGTGAACAAGCCTAACTAGTCAATGGGAGGATTACTGGATGAAAAATAACTATGGTGTGGGTGTATATTCGTTAACCACTTGGACAGTGAAATCTAAGTCACTATGGTGCTTGCTAGAGAGAGTTTTTAATCACCTGGACAATGAATTGTAGACCCCTATTGTGCTTCTTATGAAAATATGGCTAAGATATCACCTAGACAGTGGATTCAACCTCCTAAATTGAAAAATGCCCCATCTGTACCTTGGGTGAAGCCTTATGATTGAAATTAGAGTAAGTGAGTCACTGTGTTTTTTACTACTAGTGGTTAATTAAGAAAAAACCTGGATAGTGGAATCCATCTCTTGAGTTTGCATCAACCTTTGATGTGAATTCCATGATAAAGCAATGCCCTTATACTTGGATCTCGATCGAGGGTGGTTAGTTTTAAGAAGTATTGCAATAAAATTGGCCTATGGTTAGGTGGAGAGTTGAGGTCCAACCTTCAGTTGCCAACCATATTTAAACACACAAAGATAAGTGTAAATTACTCATGCATATTGACTTATGGATTGTGATGTTCCTTGTTATGTTGTGAATTTTGTACGAATTGGTGTATTGATGAATGTAGATGAAGTCCACGGTGTCTTGGATAGATGGTGATCAGGTGAGTTGTTAAGGTACTTCTATATGTTAAGTCATAGGTGTTAGAAAATTATATATTACGCAGCAATGGAACACATAAAATATTGCAGAAATATAAACACAGAAAACGCACAAAATAAGAGAGACACAGATATACGTGGTTCACCCAGTTTGGGCTACGTCCACCCCGAACAGCCAGTCCTTCCTTTTTATTATCCAGCAAAATGAAGAGACACAACCTACAGCAAATCCGCTGTAATATCCTTTGTTTTCTCTCACAGTCTCACCTCTCTGTTTCTCGCTCACAGAATACACATATATCACATAGCCTCAAATACAATGCCCTCATACAAAGAGAGGGGTTGCCTTCTAGGGAAAAAAACCCTAAACTAAACATAAGTTCTACCGTCAGATCATCCGCCTAATGAACGGCCCAGATTGACTAGAAATTACTATACTTTTACAAGGCAATTTTACAGCTGTTTTTAGCTTCGGGGGCACTGCCCCCGAAACCCCCTGCCAAGGGGGGGCTCCCAAAGGTCGCAGCCGCCCCCCCCTGGACCCCCCCTGCAGCGAATATTTTACGGGTGGCGTTGTCGCCCCCATTTCGAACTGGGGTCCTATGTGGCGATACCTTTGAATATAGAAGATAATCAGGCTCCACACCCAACAATCTCCCACTTGGAGACTGATTGTAGCAACTCCACCGCTGCTCCATTTGCTGGACAATGACTCCTCTTTGGACCTGGCTGTTTCTCATCTTCATCGTCATCCTTGAAGACCAACTGAAACTGAGCATATTCTTAGTTTCTCCCTGGTTACAACTTTTGTTAGCATATCTGCAGGATTCTGGCTAGTGTGTATCTTTTCCAGCTTCAACTCCCCATCTTCCAACACTGATCGTATGAAATGGTACTTGAGCTGTATGTGTTTAGTCCTGGAATGAAACGCTGAGTTCTTTGCAAGATGAATGGAACTTTGGCTATCACTGTATAACGTGCCCATATCATGCTCCTTACCCAATTCACCCATAAACCTTTGTAACCAAATCATTTCTTTACTAGCCTCTGTAGCAGCAACATACTCTGCTTCTGTTGTTGAAAGTGCAACAACACTTTGGATTTTTGAAACCCAACTGACAGTTGTTCCTCCAACAGTAAATACATATCATGTAGTGCTCCTCCTGTTATCTCTGTCACCTGCCATATCTGCATCAACATATCCTTGTAGGGAGATGTTTGAACCACCAAAGCATAATGCTTGATTTGTGGTACCTTTCAAATATCTGAGAATCCATTTCACTGCCATCCAATTTTCCTTTCCTGGATTGTTCCTGTACCTACTTACAACTCCCACTGCATGTGCAATATCAGGCCTTGTGCAGACCATTGCATACATTAAGCTTCCAACTGCTGATGCATATGGAACTTTAGACATATAATCCATGTCTTCCTGGGTCTTTGGGAGCATTTCCTTGCTAAGTTTGAAATGGCTAGCAAAATGTGTACTAACTGGTTTTGCATTGTGCATGTTAAATCTTTTCAACACCTTTTGTATGTACTCATTCTGAGACAATGTTAATTTACGATTTTTCCTGTCTCTAGTTATTCTCATACCAAGGATTTGTTTCGCAGCTCCCAAATCCTTCATTGCAAATGAATTTGCCAATTTTCTTTTGAGCACATTTATTTCCTGCATGTTAGATCCTGCAACAAGCATGTCATCTACATACAGTAACAATATAGTATAGCTGCCATCATTTTGCTTTTTCAAATAAACACAATGATCAGAGTGACATCTAGTATAACCTTGTTCAGACATAAACTTGTCAAATTTTAGATACCACTGCCTTGGAGCCTGTTTTAAGCCATACAAGCTCTTCTTCAACCTGCACACTAGTTTCTCCTTCCCTTTCACCTCATATCCTTGTGGCTGCTGCATATATATCTCTTCCTCCAAATCCCCATGGAGAAAGGTTGTCTTTACATCTAACTGCTCAAGATGCAAATCTTCAGCTGCTACAAGACTTAAAATAGTTCTGATTGAAGTCATTTTAACAACAGGAGAAAATATTTCATCAAAATCAATACCTTTCTTCTGTGCAAACCCCTTCACCACAAGTCTAGCTTTATACCTCTGTTTTCCTCCATCTTCTTCCTTCAGCCTGTAAACCCATTTATTCTTCAATGTACTTTTTCCTACAGGCAACCTGACTAAATCCCAAGTCTGGTTATGCATTAAGGAGTCCATCTCTTCTTCCATGGCTACCTCCCACTTCTTCCTGCTTTCAACCTGCATTGCTTCTTCATAACATTCGGGTTCACCGGAATCAGTCAGCAATAAATAATATAATGAAGGAGAGTATCGTTCAGGGGGTCTACCTATCCTGGTAGATCTTCTAACACCACTTTCAGGTGTTTGGGGTGCCTGTTGCTGTTGTGGTGGTTGCTGTTGTTGTGGTTGTTGATTATTATTATTTTCAGGCACCTTTACTTTTTCAGTGATTTCATCAAGAACTGCGTATTCCTTGTTTTCCTTTTCCTGTTTCTTTTCCTACAACTGATTCTTATACAAGACCTTTTCATTGAATATTACATCTCTGCTCCTAATGATTTTGTGATTTTCGTAATCATATAAGCGATAACCAAAATCATTAACACCATATCCAATAAAGGTACATTTCTTTGACTTTGCCTCAAGCTTTGTTCTATTTTCTTTATCAATATGGACAAAGGCCTCACAACCAAAAGGCTTTAAAATATAGTAGTTTACCTTTTCATCTATCCATGCTTCCTCTGGAACACCACCATCCAAGGAACTTGAAGGCCCTCTGTTTATTAGATAAACAGCAGTATCTACAGCATCTGCCCAAAACTGTAAAGGCAATCCTGCATGCAATCTCATGCACCTTGCACGCTCCATGATTGTTCTGTTCATCCTTTCTGACACACCATTTTCTTGTGGTGTTCTTGGAACTGTCTTCTCTCTGCGAATTCCATGCTCTGAACAGTACCTATCAAACTCTTTGCTGCAATATTCACCTCCATTGTCTGATCTAAGACACTTCAATTTCTTTCCTGTCTCAATCTCAACCAAAGCTTTCCATTTCTTGAAAGTATCAAATACATCAGATTTATTCTTAATACAATAAGTCCAAGTTTTTCTAGTTGCATCATCAATAAAAGTAACATAATAATTAGAGCCACCGAGAGATGATACCTGAGCAGGTCCCCATACGTCTGTATGCACAAGCTCTAATTTTTCGTTCTTCTTTTCTTTCCCAACTCTGAGAAATCTGACTCTCTTCTGTTTTCCATAAATACAGTTCTCACAGAAGTCCAAATCAACATTCTTCAAACCCGGCAACAAATTCCTTGAGTGAAGAATCTTCATCCCCTTTTCACTCATGTGTCCGAGCCTATGATGCCATAATGCTGCATCTGCTCCTCTGGAAGTTAAAGCATTAACGGAGTTAGAAATACCATTGCATAAATACAATGTACCAACCTTTTCGCCTTTTGTTATTACCAGGGCTCCTTTAGTGACCTTCCAAGCTTTATCTGTGAAAGTTGTCACACAACCTTCACCGCCTAACTGCCCTGTTGAAATCAGATTTTTCTTTAGATCTGGAACATGCCTTACCTCCTTTAATAGCCATTGGTTTCCATTCTGCTGTTTTACAAGAACCTTACCCATTCCAACGATTTTACAGGGTTTATCATCACCTAGACGAACTTGTCCAAAATCTCCTTGAACATAGTCTTGAAAGTATTTCTTATCAGGTGTGGCATGGAATGAAGCCCCTGAATCTACCACCCAGGAATCAGTAATATTTTCAAAAGAAAGAATCAAAGAATCTTGTAACACCTCACCTGTCACATTTGCTTCATGATTATTTTCTTGTTGTGCATCTCCTTCTTTTCCCTTCCGAGATCTACAGTCTTTCTTTAGGTGTCCTTTCTTTCCACATTTCCAGCACACTATCCCCGATCTGGACTTAGATCTGCCTTTCCTTGATTTACTGCGATATCCTGAGCTCTTTCCTCTTTCCATTTTTCTTCCTCTAGACTCTGCACTCAAAGCATTTCCCGATGTCTCACCGGAGCTTTTCCGTCGCATTTCCTCGCTAAGGATAGCACCGACAACATCATCAAACTTTAAAGTACTAGATCCAGAAACAGAGTTACTAATGGCCATTACCAAACCATTCCAACTTTCTGGTAATGAGCACAAGAATAACACAGCTCTAACTTCATCATCAAAGTTTACCCCTACAGAACTTAACTGACTTGTAACTGTATTAAAATCATTTAGATGGTTTGCAACAGATCCACCTTCCGACATTTTCATATTAAATAACTGTTTCATAAGAAATACCTTGTTTGAGGCCGAGGGTTTTTCATATAGTTTCGACAACGTCTGCATCAAACCCTCTGTCTAGGTTTCCTTCGAAATGTTGAAGGCGACTGACACAGCAAGGCACAACCGTATTGTTCTGAGTGCCTTTCTATCGAGAAGGTTCCATTCTTCGTCTTTCATACCCGTCAGCATCTTTGTTTTTCCGCCCAATGGTAGGTATAGATCTTTCTGATACAGATAATCTTCCATCTGCATCTTCCACAGCGAGAAGTATTGGCCGTTAAATTTCTCGACCCTAAACTTACCATCTTCTGCCATTGCTCCCACTCGAACCAGGAACCCTTCTTTCGTGCGAGTTTATCAGCCAAATAGACCTTCGGCTCTGATACCAGTTGTTAGAAAATTATATATTACGGAGCAATGGAACACATAAAATATTGCAGAAATATAAACACAGAAAGCGCACAAAACAAGAGAGACACAGATATACGTGGTTCACCCAGTTTGGGATACGTCCACCCCAAACAGCCAGTCCTTCCTTTTTATTATCCAGTAAAATGAAGAGGCACAACCTACAGCAAATCCGCTGTAATATCCTCTGTTTTCTCTCACAGTCTCACCTCTCTGTTTCTCGCTCACAGAATACACATATATCACACAGCCTCAAATACAATGCCCTCATACAAAGAGAGGGGTTGCCTTCTAGGGCAAAAAACCCTAAACTAAACATAAGTTCTACCGTCAGATCATCCGCCTAATGAACGGCCCAGATTGACTAGAAATTACTATACTTTTACAAGGCAATTTTACAGCTGTTTTTAGCTTCGGGGGCGCTACCCCCGAAACCCCCCGCCAAGGGGGGGCTCCCAAAGGTCGCAGCCGCCCCCCCCCTGGACCCCCCCTGCAGTGAATATTTTACGGGCGGCGTTGCCGCCCCCATTTCGAACTGGGGTCCTATGTGGCGATACCTTTGAATATAGAAGATAATCAGGCTCCACACCCAACAATAGGTTCAAATATGTGCCCTATTCAGGTGTTATTCTTGGACATGACCATGATGTAGCCTCACCAATTCCAGTCTTAAAAAAAAAAATGTAGATGAATGTCTGAGTTGTGAGGCTCACTAATATGCTCATTATTAGGATGATATTTTGTATGTTGCTAAATCTAATGCATGCCTAGACTACGTTTTCCATTATTACATTCATGATGAGTTTGAGGAATTGTGTATTTATGTCCACAAAATGGATTTCTAAAGCTCATGAATGAATGTATACCTCAAAACTATGTTTGTACTCGTTAACTTGTTGAAATCGAGGGTTTGTGGATTTAGGTGTTGGAGCCATAACTCTGTAAATTTTAGTGGTTTGAGGCACCCCTTTGTTCTAACGGACATAAAGTTGAGGCTCAAGCCTTAAGCCCTTGGGCCATAAACCTCAAGAACTTAGGTACAAATTATCACCCTTTCCTACATTATAAGACCCAACTAATTCATTCTTTTGTATGTGAATATTTTGTCAGGACCAACATTTCCATGAATTATAAGCCTATGTTCACAAGGATATCAAGGGCTAATACATGTGGTTGAACACCAGTTTCCATTTTATAACATTGTGAGTGTAGTACCATAAAATGGTTGCACCAACAAGGGTTATGTTGACCTAGTCGTGGTTTTGATGTAAAACCCTATCATTGGTCACTACTCACCACTTTATGATCTAATTTGTTGTGAATGATATATGAGAACACCGATGGAGTGGGGTCGATTTGGTTGTGGTTTTGAAACAAAACCTTGTCACCACACACCCCACATTACCTAGTATGGAGTTAGTTGTTAAATGTTGTGGGTATTAATATGAGAGAGTGTTCCAACTAGCTTCACCTAGACCTAGCATGGTGGGACACATTGTGATGATCTATCAAGGTCATTGAAGTTTGGTGAAGGCCACGTGGGCACCATGTAGCTAATGTGATGATATGGCCTCTGTTGGAAATAATACTGAGAGGGGGGGTGAATCAGTATTATCAAATCAGATACTTTCAATTTTCATACTCAGATTCATATACGCGGCTCCAGTTCAGTATAACAGCGTATATACACGACTGTGTTAAATGCAACTAGCGTACATGCAGTAATCTTATGATTCAGTTAGCTTATCTTCAATAAATTCATCAGAACATTATTAACCATAAGAACAGTAATCAGGTGCAGTAAAACAGAACAGATCATCACACATAAGAAGCACACATGAACACCAAGATATAAGGTGGAAACCCAATGTGGGTGAAAACCACCTGCTGCAATTCGTCTCTTTCTTCCTTTAATAAGAAACTTCTTTTACAATGTACTAGTGCAGTCATTTACCAACACGCAGGCTTCAACCTGCAGAGGGCTACAACCCTCTCTTGTACTAGCTAATATACTAGTACGTAGGTGCTGACCTACAGAAGGCGACAACCTTCTTTTCTTTAGGGACCACGTTTCATAAATTTTCAGACTGGATCCATAAGTACAAAACAATCACTGCTGCAATACAATCATCAACTTATACTTGCATCATAAATCTCTAAATCACCCAATACTGAATCACTGAAACCCTGTCATCAAAAACACAGAACGCAAACCAGAGCCCAGAACTCTGCAACAACCACTAGAATCAACAGCAACCTGAAACACCAAATCTCATAATGCATACGCTACTTGACTATATCAAAACCGCGTGTATACGCGCTTTCACCAGAGACAACCCGCGTACAGATCTAAAGATAATTACTTATACCTTCGCTGTCATATCCAACCCTAGCCAAGCATCACAAACAGATAACCAGCAATACTAGATCTTCCCACTTCGTCAGACATCCATTCCTTGCTTATAGTCTTTGCCTAATGATCTTCTCCTTATATAGGTTAGGCTTCTTTCAATAGCATGGTCCAAAACCATGTAGAAACAATACCATGGACCTAATACTTGGGATCAACACTTCTGACGAGATACCATGGTCCACAACCATAGGTTCAAATACCAAGGACTAAATACCATGGACCAAGACATAAGTTTTCCCACATGTACACGCTTTTCCTTGTGTGAAAGTGTGTGTATACGCATACGCGTCTTCGGCACGTCCAACCCGTGTGTATACACTGACTTGTCACAATGAACCTGCGTATATCTCTTTCTTGACCTGTTGTACTAAGATCTGTCCTCTGATTAAGTTGCCATCACCTATATCAAACCTCTGAGTGAGTTGCCATTAAGGACAACACTTGTATCACAATGCCAACAATCTCCCCCTCTGGACTTGATGGGAACCACCACACCAAGTCACTCTCCCCCTTTGACATCAAGGGCAAAGGGCGGACCAAGATATTCTCTTCCTTGGTATACCTTTTGCTGTCCATACTCCCCCTGAGTACATGCTGAAGTTTCTGATTGACCTCCCCTTTGTATATGCCAAGTTGTATCAATCCATCCATGCTCCCCCTGAGCAAATACAAGTTCTAAGACTAGCAATTCATTCAAGACCATGACTATCATTCATCATATATGATCTACACCATAAGCATCAGCATCCAAACCTGCAATACCATTCCTTTGATCAAACAGCAAGATGTATCATTTAGCTTCATAGACTTTATCAACAACTTCTAACCATAATGCCAAAAATGCATTATTTGAAGTATATGCTCCCCCTGAGCCTGAGCCAACCATGACCGAACCATTTTCTGGGTCTGTTTTGCTGCCCTTTCTTCTGATCTCCATATATGTGACTCTGCAACCTGTAACTCGCTTATATACGCGACTTATCTTCATTATATCAGCGTATGCAAGATGGAATACTGAATTTCTTCACTTTCAGATTCCCCTGTGTCTGTTATGTCAGCTAACTGAGTTATGTCACACCTTTCTGTCTCTAATTCTATCTTCTTCAATTCCTGGAACTATGATGATGTATGGTCCTCTTGTTTTGAATTTTGAAATTTGCTCCTGCATTCCCTTGCTTTATGTCCAAGTTTGTTGCATGTATAACATCTTACATATTTCATGTTCCTTCTATTGCAATCAATTGCTTTGTGTCCATATGCATTGCAGGCAAAGCAATATCCTCTGAAATACCTGGGATGCGATGATCTTTTGTGATGGTCTTGAACCATTCTACTTCTACATCTGGCTGCAACATGTCCAAGATTATGACATACATAACATTCAACATTATTCAGTGGAGGAAATAATCGTCTATCACTTCCATAGTTAGGAGTAAAGGATTTTCCTTGAGGAATTTCTTTCCTTGGTTGTTCCTTGTTGAGCATTTCAGATTTCTCATTAGAGTTTCTTGCCTCACCTTGTGAGCTAGATTCACCTTCAACGGATTCATAAAAACCAAGACCAGTTTTGATAATAGGGGATCTTTGACTACCAAGAATGTCATCCAAAATCTTAGTACTATCTTGAAATCACAACAATTTATCCTTTTCTTCTAATTTACCTTTTAAGATATTTACCTCAACCTGATGTTGTTCTTCCTTTTCCAGATACTGATTCCTTAGGTCTTCGTCAGCTTTTCTTCCTTCTTCCACTTGTTGCTTTAATTTGATCACTTCATGTTCTTGATCCTCAAGAGCTTCTCTGTTCTGCTCTCTTGATTTTTCAAGATCTTCTTTTAGAGAAAGGATCTTTGATTCAAGTCTCTGAATTGTTATGCTGTGATCATTTACTATATCCTGCAATTTCTCCCTTACCCTGGTTACTGTCTCCAATTGTTCGTTTAATTTGGTAACTTCTTCAGTTTCTGCATTCTTCTTTTCATATGCCATGAGACTTCTAATGTCTTCACTACCATTGAATGAGTCATTACTTTTAACATGGGTATAATAGCTTCTATTACCTTCTTCAGACATCTTTCCTTTGTTATGAGGGCATCTAGCAGCATAGTGACCAACTCTACCACATGAAAAACAATTGATAGGTAGCTTACCTTTGAACCATCCAGTTCCCTGTTCAATATTCTTGAAAAAATTTACCTCATCTTCTTCCTCTAACATTTATCCTGATGCTTCGAATGCGGCTTCTGATGGTCCCTCTTTTCGCATTTCAAAAGCAGTTAAGATTCCATGAAGCTGTGGCATGGTGATTTTCTACAGATTCTCCTTTTCTTCTATGGCAGACACTTCAGAATCAAATTTAGCAGACAGAGATCTCAAAACCTTTTCAACTAAGACAACTTCCTTAAATTCTTCACCCAGATCCCTCATACAATTTACAATCTCATCCATACGCAGGAAGTAATTAGCTATGCTTTCATTACTATGCATCTTAAGATTTTCATATCGGATTCTGAGAGTTTGAAGCTTTGCTCTTTTTACCTGATCATCTCCTTCGTAGCTCAGAATGATTTTGTCCCATATTTCCTTAGCTGATTTGAAATGCATGACCTTCATAAATTCTGATTGTGTCAAACTTCCCAATAAGACAGTAACAGCTTTGGCATTGAGCTCATATTGCTTTCTCTCTGCTGCATCTGTAGGAGTTGCTAATGGGAATTTGTATCCTCCTTCTACGATTCCCCAAACTTCTGCTCCAAGTGATTGTGGATATGCAGTGTTTCTTATCTTCCAGTTGGTAAAATTGTTCCCGTCAAAGATTGGTGGCCTGATGTGTGCCTCTCTTTCTGGATTAGTCATTCTGATGGATCTTTTCCTTCAAGTGATCAAGCTACCTCTGAAGGACCTGCTCCGATACCAATTGTTGGAAATAATACTGAGAGGCGGGGGGGGGGGGGGGGGGGGGGTGAATCAGTATTATCAAATCAGATACTTTTCAATTTTCATACTCAGATTCATATACGTGGCTTCAGTTCAGTATACCAGTGTATATACGCGACTGTGTTAAATGAAACTAATGTACCTGCAGTAATCTTATGATTCAATTAGCTTATCTTCAGTAAATTCATCAGAACATTATTAACCATAATAATAGTAATCAGGTGCAGTAAAACAGAACAGATCATCACACATAGGAAGCACACATGAACACCAAGATATAAGGTGGAAACCCAATGTGGGTGAAAACCACCTGCTGCAATTAGTCTCTTTCTCCCTTTAATAAGAAACTTCTTTTACAATGTACTAGTGCAGTCCTTTACCAGCACACAGGCTTCAACCTGCAGAGGGCTACAACCCTCTCTCGTTTTCCAGCTACTTCTGGAAGGGAACTACAACCCCCTCGGCTCTTGTACTAGCTAATATACTAGTACGTAGGTGCTGACCTACAGAAGGCTACAACCTTCTTTTCTTCAGGGACCACGTTTCATAAATTTTCAAACTAGATCCATAAGTACAAAACAATCACTGCTGCAATACAATCATCAAATTATACTTGCATCATAAATCTCTAAATCATCCAATACTGAATCACTGAAACCCTGTCATCAAAAACACATAACACAAACCAGAGCCCAAAACTCTACAACAACCACTAGAATCAACAGCAACCTGAAACACCAAATCTCATAATGCATATGCTACTTGACTATATCAAAACCGCATGTATACGTGCTTTCACTAGCGACAACCCGCGTACAGATCTAAAGTTAATTACTTATACCTTCGTTGTCATATCAAACCCTAGCCAAGCATCACAAATAGATAACCAGCAATACTAGATCTTCCCACTTCGTCAGACATCCATTCCTTGCTTATAGTCTTTGCCTAATGATCTTCTCCTTATATAGGTTAGGCTTCTTTCAATACCATGGTCCAAAACCATGTAGAAACAATACCATGGACCTAATACCTGGGATCAACACTTCTGACGAGATACCATGGTCCACAACCATAGGTTCAAATACCAAGGACTAAATACCATGGACCAAGACATAAGTTTTCCCACATGTACGCACTTTTCCTTGCATGAAAGTTCGTGTATATGCATACATGTCTTCGGCACGTCCAACCCACATGTATACGCTGATTTGTCACAATGAACCTGCGTATATCTCTTTCTTGACCTGCTGTACTAAGATCTGTCCTCTGATTAAGTTGCCATCACCTGTATCAAACCTCTGAGTGAGTTGCCATCAAGGACAACACTTGTATCATAATGCCAACAGCCTCTTTTAATATATCAATGTCTAATCAATCATAACTTAAAATAAAAAATTTAGATTGTGGAAAACTTTATATTGCAAAAAATATCTCAACAAGCTGAGTATGGTGGTGAAGTCAAAATCTAATCCTACAAACATAAGAGAAGTGGTAATTTATAACCCCATATTTATAACAAACCTTGTGGGTCAAGTTAAAGCAAGTAGGTAACACCTTCCTCGGCCCAAGAATCCTTAAGGGGGTGGAAGGGAGTGTGGTTATAGTTTCTTACTCCAAGAGTCATGATTACCCTCTCTCTCCACCTTGCTACAACACCTATTCCCTCCTCCTCGAGGCCTCCTCTCCCGAATTTTCTAAAGCTCAATTTTGACGATGCTTCAAAAGGTAACCTAGGTGAGGCAAGCTATGGAGGTATCTTAAAAGATCATTTATGATCTCCTAACTACATTTATTTGTGATTTATGGGGTATAACTATAATAACACAACATAATTGAAAGCCTTGGAAGAGGGACAATTGATTTCTTAAACTCAAGGCTACATGAAACTTATGGTGGATGGAGATTGTCAACTTGTTATAAACATGGTCTACAAGATCCTACATGTCACTCAAATCAACAAAGTATCTCATATTTGGAGACTTGAAAAACTACTCATAAGAGTAGCATCGTTACTTCCTTCGATTATGGTGATCATCCCTACTCACATCATAAGAGTTGGAAATAAAATTGCAGATAATTTAGCTAATCAAGGATGTGTCTTGTCAGTTTCACAAATATCCTTATCATGGAAATCCTTTGAGGATTGTCCCCTCAAGAAAGAATTCTTGACCATAGTTAAGCGGGAAAATCTCCCGAACAAATATCTTTCTATATTTTTCCTTCATGCTCTTTGTTTGTATCTCTAAATCTATGATTGGCCTATATGGCCTATGTTTTAGTTTTTGGTTTTATTTTTTAGATCAACAAACAAAAGTATGTCATTTGCTCTTTTAAAAAGGATGAGATTCTAGATCTGGTCCAGTTTTCCTAATGACAAATCAACCCAGAACTCCATGACTTAATAGTTCTTCATTTTTATTGGCAATGCAAAATATTTAACCCACAAAAAATTTTATTTATTAAAAATAAATGCGAAGGATTTTCCAAAATATGCATAGACTAAAAGCACAAGGGATACATAAGATTATTAAAAATATAAATAATCAACACTACTTTCCCTTTTTCATGAATTGAGATATTTAAAATCTAATCAACCAACAAATACACCTATATCATAGCAAAAGCATGAACACTTAGTTAACTATGAGATACTTAAGGATTAAGTGAATATACAGTGAAAAGAAAACATGGTTGGGTAAGGTATTATATGGTATTGAATCGTGTGCTTTATATTAAATTTGATTTTGTGTGCTTTGACATTGCTAAGTCAATTATGGATGTATGGTGTGGCTCAAACAAACAAGATTCTTAACTCGGAAATAGACTTTGTTACAATAAAAAACATTTTTTTGTGTAGTTCACGGACCCTAGAGATCGACTTTGTACTAGGAAGATCCACCCAAAGGGATCACTAGATATTGGCTCAACCACAAATCCTTACTCTGAGAATGTCGACAAAATTGAACCCATGACCTCTCAATAACGAAGGTGCTTTAGTGATGGGAACTCGACGAATTGAGCTAACCTTCCAAGCTATTATTAATATATGTATTATAATGATAATAAAATAACATAATATATGTATTTCTTTTATTTTAGTTTATTTATATAATATTAATAATTAATTTATATAATTATATTAACATATCTAATTATTATAATAGTATTAGTAGATAATGTTAATATTTAACTTATTATTAATTTTAATTTTACATATTTTCTTAATTTAAAATTTTAGTTTTTTTTTCTTTCTTTGTAAAATAAATATTTGTATTACAAGAGATTAAATGAAAGAAAAGAAAGTTTTAGATTGGTTGGTCAATGGGGAAACCCAACCATATCCAAAAATGTACCCATTTTAGAAAGGAAAGAGACAAAAAATGGCCCAAAGCTTGAAAGTACACCATACATATACTAATATGTTGTCCTTTAATGTCATGAAAGAATGACAAATAAATAAGAAACTAAAAAACCAAAGACAATAAAAGTGAGGAGAGTAGGAAATCGGCTCTAAATTTGTTGATGCCTAGTGAGAAGGTAGTAGTAGGGGGGATTCCAACTGGTTGTCAATGCACTTGAGTTGGTGGTCATGTCAATGAAGGTGTTCCACGGAGATGAGGAGGTCCTTTCTGTTTTCATGTAGATTTAGTAGAACCTTGCCAAGTAGAAATTTCATGAGTCAATATAGGTACACCATGTTCATATACTAATTAAAGCACCCATGTGTGTTCCCTTTACTGGGCACTCAATCAGCTAAATCTTCCATTACCGTCATCCAAAAGAAATTGCCTCTCATTAGTTCCTCCCCATTAGACACGAATGATTCTCCCTAAATAAAGAGTGAGGTGAATTCCCAGAAATGAAAGGTTTCTTCTTCCTCCACTCTAAGTTTTGTTCGTGTGTTGTCTCAACTCACACAATATTAATAGTACGTTGTGCCTTATCTGGGGACTTATTAACCAGAATCGATAAACATCTCACATCCGGGGACTTATCGCATTTCGCAACTTGGCAGATAACCAGGGATGTGAGATGTTTATCAGTTCCGGTTAAGACCGCCAGGTTTTTATGCTGATTACAATGTGTGATAAGGTAGTTGGTTCCGATGGATTAAGGCCCATAGGGCAAAAAAATTCTTGCTCGGTTAGCGGATTTTTGGAGCGAAAATGTGGGTTCTTGTCAGATGTGGAGCACTTTATGGAACGAATAGTGGGAAAACTAGGGGAAGTCATAAATTCTTTAGTTTTCCACCAAATTGGTTGCAAAAATAGGCTATATAGCCATTTTTGGACATTCTATACTGGTTGGAGTAGGTTTTAGAAGCATTTGAGCATTGTAAACACGGATTTTTACACTTTTGAGCATAATAGAGAGGCCCAATCCATTGGAAGCTGGACCGAGGAGACGTAGCCCAGGAGGGTTGAACTCCTTTATCATGTGCTTGTTGTAATGTGTTTTTGGTGATATTTTGTACATGTTTATGTTGTTGTTCAGTTTCTGGTTTATGTTAAATTTCTCACAAAATTAACATAAAAACTCTTCATTTCACTTGCAAAATTTGATGCATCCTTAAGCACAATGACATCATTTTTGTTTATAATCTGAGGAAGATCTTAGAACTATAAACTAATATTCTAAATTAGATCAATTCGGTATCAGAGCACTAGGTTCATTTTGTGAAACAAGGATTTAATTGTTTGCAAGTTTGTGTCATGCTTACAAGGTTAAGACTCAAAATAAGTGAAGGAAAGTTGGTTGGAAGCCCTAAAGTTGGGTCAAGGGGAAGAAGAGCAAGGTTACCACAATCTCCAACACAATTCATCTTTAGGTTGTAGTTGAGACTCTAGAGATCATGTCTCGTGAAGTAGAACCTACAAACATGACAGAAGACAAGAAGACCTTCAAAAAGGCTTTCTTTGATATGACAAAGATGGTGAAGGTCCTCTATGAAGAGAGGAATAGCACGTTGCGAGGAGAAAGTTCCAAACCTCCCAAAGGAGAAGCCTCTTCAGGAGGAGGTGATGGAAAAGAAGGTAATGGGAATGGAGACAAACATCCACCCTCTCCACCATCTTCCTCATCTTCTTCTTCACAAGCATATTCACCCTCTTCCAATAAGACTACCCTTACTCATACTCATCATAATTCTTCAAAAGGAACTGGATAATCACCTTTTTTAAAACTTGATGTTAAATTCAAGTTGCCCATGTATAACGGTGAAGTGAATGTAGAGAATCTTGATAATTGGATTCATCAGTTGGAGGCCTAATGCAGGATTCAAAACCTTCAAGAGGATGACATAAAGATTCAGTTAGATTCCTTGAGAATGGAGGCTGCAGCACTTGTATGGTGGGAATCAAAGACTCAAGAGGAGATTAAAAAACACGGTAAGATCTCAATTTCTTGGAATGATTCCATTGCTGCAATTAAAATACACTTCTACCCTCTAGCATATATGTGAAAAGCCATCATGAATTAGAAGAGCTTTAGATAGCGTAAAGGTCAAAATGTGCAAGATTACACCCAAGAATTTAGAAAAAGGTCTCTGATGTTAGGTGTAGATTTGGAATCACGAGACACTTTGTTGAAATACATAGGGGGTTTACATGGTTACCTTAGGCACGTTATCTTAATGTTTAATCCCAGTAATCTAGATGATGTGTGTGTGCAAGCCACTCATCTTGAGGCAAGAGGGAAAAACACCCTAGAAGAAGGTAGTAAAAATATGTTTAAGGGTAAAGAGAAAGAAAAGGGTTTCAGGGGAAAGAAAAATGCATCCATTAAAAAGGAAGGAGAGAAGACAATCTATAAACATTATTCCAGAGAGGATCACGATGAAGCTCACTATTGGAAGCTTCATCCCGAAATGAAACCAAAGGAATTCAACAACAAAGGAAAAGAAAAGATAGTTGCAATAACTCAAGAAGAGGATTTGGGATCCGAATTGGGTGATGAAACAAAAATAACAGTCATGGGGTTTCAAGGAAATGAATCCATTGCCAACACTAGTTCTTCAAGCTCACATAATGAAACTCCAAATGAAAAAAGGAGAATAGAGCTGTTTCACATAATGATAATATTGAAACATAACAAGATTGATACGTTGTTTGATAGCGGCTCTCAAGCTAGTATTATCTCAGAAAACATTGTCAAGAGTTTAAATATGGAAACTGTTCCACATCATAAATCGTATCTACTTGGATGGGTATGTGAAAATGCGCAATTGCAAGTTACGAGAAAGTGTAAATTGAAATTCCCTATCACTGTAAAATTCACAGATGAAGTGGAGCTCGACATTGTGTCATTAGATATTTGTGGCATCGTTTTGGGTAGCCCATACCTTTATGACAAAAAATTTATCTTCCATCGACCTAAAAATAAATATCATTTATTCAAAAATGGAGTAGAATATATTGTGAGAGCTCATAGCAAGAAAACAAATATTTCGCTTGTTAATGCAGGGTAGATGGAAAGACTGGTGAATTCAAGCAAGAATTTTATGCTTCTCGTGATCAAACCCAAGAATGATATTGATTATGAAGTTTTTAATGGTTGTAATTCGAATTTTAAAACTAATTTTGTTGACATTGTTAACCAATCTGATGAAATGTTTTAGGAATCAAAGGGATTACTTCCCAAGAGGGGAATCCAACCTAAGTTACAGTTGCAACAAAAGTTTCTTCTTCCTAACATCTGCATGTCTTGGATGTTAGTGATGGAAAGTGCAAAAATTAAGACACAAATCCAGAGATTGTTGAATAAAATGATCATTCAGCCTACTCATTTACCGTGTGGTGCACCTCTTGTTTTGGCGCTCGAGAAGAATGGTAAGAATCTCCATGAATGGGATTCAAGAAGTGGTTTTCATCAAAGTAGAGTTGTTGAAGGAGATATAGGGAAGACGACATTCAAAACCAAGAAAGGTTTGTTTTTCGGTCTTTGCCATGCTCCTACTAATTTTACGCATATGAAGAAAGATGTGTTGAAGCCATTTCTAGATAGGATAGTCTATTTGGATGACATTTTCATTTTCAGAAAATTTCATTATGAACATGTCATGTATGAGAAAAAAAATACTTGATGTCATATGTCAAGAAATTTTTTTTCTGAAGATGTCAAAATATATGTTGGATAAAACTTCTTTGATGTACTTGATCCGTGAAATTGGTTCTTCCAATCATGTTCAGGTTCCCAAAGGCTTTTTGGCAGTCTTCGTGGGACGTGGAGAAGGTGAGCTAAAGTTATAACTCTCCAAGATTGATGTCGTAATAGTCTGTGGTGGTATTGACTCCATTCTTGTAGACACGAGTGAAAGAATCATACATCCCCGTGAAGCCACAGATGTCTTTACTCTCCTCACGATTTATGTAGTCAAGCTCAAGATATTCATTTGGATAAGAGGTTTTTTGGGAGCAAGCCAATGTTGGAGGAGAAATTTTGTTATTTTTTCTTCTATTGTAGTTCATTTTCATTCATTGGCAGTTGTGCAAAAGATCTTCCAGTGGGGAGGTAAACAACAAGAGGCATTTGATGTTTTAAAACAAAATATTTGTTCAACCTTTATAATTTTTTTTCCAAACTTGAAAAATTCATTTAAGTTTCAAGTTGCTATATGTTACTATGCCATGGGTGTAGTCGATTTCCAATATGGTAAGCCCATTTCTTTTCATTCAAAAATTTTCAATATAAAGTGTTTAAGTTGCAGCGACAAAGGCACTTCCACTGGATGGGTTTTCTTCAACTATTCCACTCAGTCAAAAGGTATAAGAAAGGTATAAGTGACAAGTTTGTTAATGTACTTTCTAGGCCTATAGTTTGTATAACTACTTTTCTCAAGCATCATTTTGATTTACATAAAAGTTATGTTCAGAAGAATACATACTTTCAAGATGTACATTCAAGCTTGAGTCAAAGGAATCAAGTGGAGGAATTTTTTTACCATTTGCATCATAATGTATTGTATCATATTGGTAAGAAGGATGTTGCTACTGATAGTAACATGGACAAGGCCAAAGAGTTCATTGAAGGACTCCAAATGGTACATCAAAAAGTGCAAGAATAGTTTGAAAAGGTTAAAGGCATGACAAGAATCGTGGAGATCACAAGTTCCAATTCAGTGATTAGTGGATTGAGATTGGAAAGGTAAGGGAACTATACCCTCGCCTACTGGTCAATTGAAAGTGATATTTTGGGGTCCAAAAGGCTTCCATTGGGGAGGAGTGATCAGATGCTCAAATTTTGGCTCAAAAATCAAAGTGTCATAATATTGATAAACATAGCTTCAAATCGAAGAGCTCGTCATTCTTATTCCAACAGTGTAAAGATCACTCAAATCTGAGCTCATATGCAAAAGCTAGAGCAAGTCAAAGTTTAGGGTTGACTTGCTCACATGGAAAGATTGGATGATGTGGCAAGGTCCTTCAGTGAATAAGGAGGCACCAAGTGGCAAGCTACCATTGGCCCCTGCATGTTGTAAATCACAATCGCAGGTAGGTTGGCATTAGAAACCGACCCCCCAAGCAAGAAAGGGTGCAATGTGATAAGGCAGGCGGGAAGGTTTTTAGGAAACGGACGGAGGCATGATGCGATGGATCACAATCGCAGATCGACAAAGGGTCTGTGTTACAGAATCATCCCCTCGTAGGTACCAAGTTGCGATGAAAAATCGCAATCGCAAAGGTGAAAAATTCTACATATACAAAACCCTGGTTATCCATCGAATTGCGAAATGCGATAAGTCACCATAAGCAAGATGCCTATTAGTTCTGGTTAATACTCATGTTGGGTCCGCCACATCGCTGTCGTGTTCACAAGACCAAAAGACCATCGGGTTCTTACGCTGATTGCAATTTGCGATAAGACAGTCAGTGCCGACAGATTAAGGCCCACTGCGTGACAAAATTTTCGCTTCGTTAGTGGATTTTTGGAGTGAAAATGTGGGTACCTGTCACATGTGGAGCATTTTGTGGAACGAATAGTGGGAAAACTAGGGGAAGTCATAACTTCTTCAATTTTCCACCAAATTGGTTGCAAAAAGAGGCTAGATAGCCATTTTTGGACATTCTAGACTGATTGGAGTAGGATTCAGAAGCATTTGAACATTGTAAACACCAAGTTCTACACTTTTGATCATAATAGAGAGGCCAATCCATTGTAAGTTGGACCAAGGAAATGTAGCCCAGGGGGCGTGAACTCCTTTATCATGTGCTTGTTGTAATGTGTTTTTGATGATGTTCTGTACCTCTTTATGATTTTGTTCAATTTTTGTTTTATGTTAAATTGCTCATAAAATTAATATAAAAACTCTTCCTTTCACTTGCAAAAATTGATGAATCCTTAAGCGCAATGAAAGCATTTTGTTTATAATCTGAGGAATATCTTAGCACTGCAAACTAATATTCTAAATCAGATCAGGGATGGAGGTAAACCCACTTACTTCTAGAAATTCAAATATCAAATGGAGAGTGGGAACTGCAAGATGATTGATTATTATTGCACTAAATGTGACACCACGCATAACACCGACCCTCTTACTCTTCAACAACAGTTGACAGGAGAGACTCCACATTTTAAATTCCATGTATTTCCTACTCATCATGCTACTTGTCATGGTGTGCGTCATCAATAGCCTGGAAAAACCTGATCCCCGCACTTTCTCATTAATTTATTACAACAGTTTTGTTTATTACACTTTTGTGTCTCATAAACCTAGTAATAACATTTAGAATTTCAGAATTTATTAGAATGAGTGGCTTGCTGCCCGACATAACAATTCTGGTAATAGTGATATTTTAGCAAAACTATTTTTTTATTTTATTACAAGAACTACTTATGAAATCACACAGTTTTTGTTTGTCACTTTGCAAAATTTTATACTGTATTCAATAAAAAATATTGAATACTATTTTGATAGATGCTTTGTTGGGACTATCAAGTTGTATCCTGTTTCAAAGAGGCCTCTTAGCAGAAATAATATTGTACAAATGTAATTGGTTTTTTCTTTGGTCTGGAAAGCATCAGAAGGCTACTAGACTTCCCTAATTACAATAAAAATTTGTCTCTTAACTCTTTGTATCATGTCATTGTAATATTGGCCCATCCCTAAATCTTTCCTTGCTTCAAGTGCTTGTGGAACTGGAACTTCAATTGCGGGCATTAAAGCAAATCTAATTCCTCTAACATTAATCATATCACATACGCCGAAACTGTAGACATAACAATAACACTCTTGACTCGACACACACCATCAAAGTCTAGGTAGGAAATGCACATGATTGAATCCTCTCATCTTTAATGTTCCTTTGAGGTACTCAGTTAATCTTTAATTATTTTTATGCTTTTTTTTGTTATTCTTAGTTCTTCCATTTTCTATCCTTGTGGAAAATAAATTTTTGATTCTCATTTTGGGCCTATGAAAGGAAAGGGAAGGGAGCCATAGAAGTGGGGAGCATAGCAATAGGAGCAGCAGCCTGTGAAACACATTTGGGTTTTCTCCTCAATTGTAAGGTAAGAAATGACCAAAGATTATGTTTAGGGTTTGAGTTATTTTTTCTCAATATGTAATATCATGCATGAATGCCCCATTTTCCCATGTTGTTCTTGTCTCTTATTGCCATGCCATTTTTTGAAATCTCTTTATTATTTTAATGCATGAAAAACAAAGATAAAGTGTTTATATAATTTAGGGATAACCTGAGTGAGTTACTTCTTTCTTGGGAAGAGGAAGCATTAGGGAAAACTAGAGTGGGAAACTTCTTTCTTGTGGAACAAGAAGCGACTTGTTGGAATTTTGGAATTTCAAGGTCTTTTTGTTGAAGAATCTAGTGCAATTAGCTGTAGAGTAATTCTTTAGGACTAGATAACAATTTGTGAAGTATTTTTACAATTTTTCTTTGTTAGATTTATCTTCTTCTTCTCTTATTAATGCATGTGTGTGTGCTTCATCAAACTTCTATCAAAAACATAAAACAAGAACACGAGATGTTGGCTCTCTTCTAGGGTGAAAACCTCTCTTCTCTTGAGAGGAAAACCATTCAGTAAGTTTTCTGTTATTGAAGCTTCTTTCTTGATCAATGCCAAACCCTAGACCCTTGACTAGAAGATCCTACAAGCACAAGTAAATTCTTTCCTTTTCTTTGCACTATGTTTCCCTGACACTTTTTCCACCTCCTTCCGTAGTTTGTTCTTCAGCACTTCGTCCTTCTTCCGACAATTCATTCTTCCTTCCACTATTAGTATACCTTCTAGAAGAGATACTTATCTTTTGTACTTAGTGATATACTTCACCTAAGGATACTCCTTTTTTCTCCTTATCAACCAAGTCTCTTCTTAATGTATGGTGGTAGGCTTAGTGTGACAGTACTACAACCCTAATTCTCACATGTGTGAGAGGTACTTTTGATGTTATATGGCTCCTCTTTCCTTCACTTGAGGTCCTTCCTTCTTTGCTTGGATAGGAGGCCTAGTAAGGCTAGTTTGTAGCCCAAATGATGAGGTATGATGGGAGGTGACTTGTTGTTTTCCTAACCATAAATATCCCTTCCTTATCTCTACATGTGTGGTTGGTATTGGCCCAAAAACAGTCTCAAAACCTCCGCTCTTCCTTATTTCTTCTTCGTTGCACTAGAGGCTCCTTCTTCATCCCTTTATCAACTTCCTTTTCAGCCTTCTATCTTTTCTGATTTCAGAGTGCGTTTCTTGTAGTTTGAGGGAGTGGACAACCCCTATTTATAGAGGATTGTCCCTCCTTTAGGCCAAATTGTAGGCCAACTTGACTTCCTTTGCTTCGATGGGTGCTTTTAATGGTGTCATTTCTTCTTTTGATGGTGTATTTGCTAAGAGGAGACTTGAATTTTCTTGGAGGTGTCTTATTTGACTTTCATACATATATATACAATGTGTAACATGCCTTTAAGGTCTTCAACATAATTCTTTCAACTCTTTGACTCACCTATAGCACTTTATCATGTGTTAGACCTACTTTAATGAGTAAGAAACTCATTGACATATATTATAAAAATAATATTTCTTTTCCTCAATAAATACAAATATCAGAAGTACATTTACGAAGACTGAACCTAGTTACATTTCCTTCAACACTCCCTCCTAACTAGGGAGGTATTCATGCAACATTACAAGGTGTTTGGCTATTATCAATCTTGAAGAATTCACATAAGAGAAACCAGATTGGAAATCCATTTGTTATAGCATCATAGTAACCAACATTGTATCCACTGTTAGCACTCATAATGAACCTTAAGGCTGAGAAAAGGCAATTCCGAGGTAACCACCGACCAAGTTTTTGATCTGGCATCTAGCCCTACCAGACCAGAAAGGGCTCTCTCTTTTCCAACAAGATGTGGTTGCAATAAATAAATCTTAGGCTAGTTATGGAGTGCGGGGATTTGTTCAAAGGGTTTTGGGTTGAAACAACAAGAGAAAGGATGATTTGGCTATGAAGTCGATGTCAGTTTCTGCCGACAAAATTGGGGCAAAGTAAGTGCCATGTTCAACCAGATAGAAGATTGCAAATGTAAGAAAAATAGGGGAGACAGCTCGCTGCCCTACAGGCATCAAACAAGGGATGAATTTGCAGCAGCAACTTTAGACGAAAGAGAAACACGAGGTTGCTCAACAGAGCATCTAGCACAGGATGAATTCTGCAAAGACAACCATTACATCTAACAGCAAAGTCATCATGAAAGGAGCATCGTTACGAATGAATTCCTAACATATCTCTTAGATAATGTTGTAACAAGGCAGAAAAACAAAATATGTAAATGAATTAGAGGAAAAACATACTAAACATCAACACCGTGATGAATCCCAAGACCAAAGGGTAGAAAACAACTTTATTAAAATGATATTCAAGAAATTTTACACACTACCAAGTAACCTCTCTGTTGCCAAAATCCAACCTCTACACTATGAAATTCATATAATATATACATTTAGATCATCCATGTACTAAGGGAATTGAGCTCAACCATCTTCTTCAAAATAGAATCAATTACATTAAACTTGGACCGAATTTCTGAAAATAGGTGTTAAATATGAATTATTATCTCCTAAACCATAGCACCTGTTACAAAACTGAAAGAGGTTTTTGTAGATAAGTTCATGTTGGAGAAAAATCTCTCTCAAATTTTGGAAATTCGCTTCCAGTTTCTCGAAATCTATGCCACAAAATCATCTCTAAAACAGAAAATCATTAAAAATTTAAATCTGTAAAAATGAGCTGTAAAGATCTAGTCAAATATTCCAATTCACGACACCTGTGAATAAACTGAAAGAGTTTTTTGTTATATGGCTCCTGGTTAACAAAAACTTCTATGGGTTTCTCAAAATTACTTTCCATCTGTTGTAAAATGGCACCATACTAAAATGACTAAAACAGTAAAATAACTGCAAAATTTGTTTTGATTTAATGTAGGCTTCAACTATCACTGCATATCTCCCACATGGTAACACTTGTACATAAAATAAAGGAGGTTTTTGTTATTTGGTATGTTATGGACAAAACCCTCTTTCACTTTTGTAAAATTCCTGTCCAAACTGATTTTCTAGTAAACTTGTCCCTATGTGCAGCAACTGACCTCAAAACATGCATAACCAAGAATCAATCATTCATTTCGATCATATCTTCTGATCTGGGAGCCAGTTACGGGAGTGTGATATACAGGTGGAAATATTTTTCTGAGCTCCTTTTGATGAATGTACTTAGGATATGATTTTCACTGAAACTCATGTGCAAAACATCTCTAAAAACCAGACATAGTAAGAGCCCATTTTGATCCCTAGTGACAGGCTGCGAAGACTGGAACTAACATTGGCCTTATTGGGGATGGTAGCTCCTTGGAGGTGTCAAGAACACCATAGACCAAGTGCCTCATCCATTGGGCAATACGGTCAAACAGCTGCAAACCCAAAACAACTTATACCAATCCATAAAACATACACATACTGCAACCTGTACATAAACAAATACCGGAAACTGAAATGTTGCCTTGGGCAGCTTATTTATTTACAAATCTACCCTACTTTGCAGCAAAATCAATAGATCAAGTGATATTGTAATGCCAGATCAACCAATCAAGTAACTGTGACAAGGATGTTGCTTGGAAGTGCTTCAACCAAGACACAACTGAAAAGGTTGATAGCCATACATGCACATAATGAGTTTGGTTGTGTAAAAGGCAATCTGATCTATCATTCAAACTGAAAAAAATTTCCATGTACGCTACAATAGGATCGAAGAAACCAGACTATGTTTGCTTCCCTAGCTCCAACTGCAAACTGTCAATGCAAACAACCATGGGCAGCTCTATTGTTTCTTGTTTTGAATGAGGGAGAGTTTCCAACAACTTTTTGGGATCTTGAAATTCATATGATTGGATCTAAGCATTTAAATACTGAATCTCCTTCTCAAATTTTTCAACAACTAACTCAAAGAAACCAGTTTTAGCTTTAGGAGGAAACTTTGGAGATCTCAAACATTGAAGCACGGTAATGAAAAGTACTTCATCAATTTCAATATCCACTAACTGATCTCTAACTTCTTTTAAAACTTCACAAAACAAATGGTTTGCCACATACCCTACCATCTTATTTTAGTGCATGAATGGATCAGCGAGCGATGGAATCTCTGGATTGAGTTGGAGTCGCCAGGTGAATGTTTCAGCCTTCATATGTGTCTAACTGTTGTTCATCATCAGCAACCAGATCTACAACTTGAACGATCTTTCCCGGAGAAAATTTGTCACCTTGTTCCCCAGCAACGGCGCAATATGTTAGCACTCAGAATGAACCTTAAGGATGAGAAAATGCAATTCCGAGGTAACCACAGACTAAGCTTTTGATCTGGCATTTAGCCCTGCCAGACCAAAGAGGGCTCTCTCTTTTCCAACAAGATGTGGCTGCAATAAATAAATCTTAGGCTAGTTATGGAGTGCGGGGATTTGTTCAAAGGGTTTTGGGTCAAATCAACAAGACAAGGGATGATTGGGCTATGAAGTCGATGTCAGTTTCTGTCGGCAAACTTGGGGCAAAATAAGTGCCATGTTCAGCCACTGCCCTACAAGCATCAAACAAGTGATGAATCTGCAGCAACAACTCTAGACAAAAGAGAAACACAAGGTTGCTCAACAGAGCATCTAGCACAGGATGAATTATGCAAAGACAACCATTACATCTAACAGCAAAGTCATCATGAAAGGAGCATCGTTACGAATTAATTCCTAACATATCTCTTAGATAATGTTGTAACAAGGCAGAAAATCAAAATATGTAAATGAATTATAGGGAAAACATATAAAACATCAACACCGTGATGAATCCCATGACCAAAAGGAAGAAAACTGCTTTATTAAAATGATATTCAGGAAATTTTACACAGTACCAGGCAGCTTCTCTGCTACCAAAATCCAACCTCTACACTATGGAATTCATAAAATATATACATTTAGCTCATCCTTGTACTAATGGAATTGAGCTCAACCATATTCCTCAAAATAGAATTGATTACATTAAACTTGGATCGAATTTCTGAAAATAGGTGTTAAATATGAACTCGTATCTCCTAAACCATAGTACCTGTTACAAAACTGAAAGAGGTTTGTGTATATGAGGTCATGTTGGTGAAAAACCTCTCTCAAATTTTGGAAATTCATTTCCAGTTGCTCGGAATTTGTGCCACAAAATCATCTCTAAAACAGAAAATCATTAAAAATTTAAATCTATAAAAATGAGCTATAAAGATCTAGTCAAATATTCCAATTCACAACACCTGTGAATAAACTGAAAGAAATTTTTGTTGTATGGCACGTGGTTAACAAAAACCTCTTTGGGTTTCACAAAATTACTTTCTATCTGTTGTAAAATGGGACCGTACTAAAATGACTAAAATAGTAAAATAACTGCAAAATTTGTTTTCTTTTAATGTAGGCTTCAAATATCACTACATATCTCCCACATAGTAACACTTGTCCATAAAATGAAGGAGGTTTTTTTTATTTGGTATGTTATGGAGAAAAGCCTCTTTGGCTTTTGTAAAATTCCTGTCAAAAATGATTTTGTAGTAAACTTGTCCCTGTGTCCAGCAACTGACCTCAAAACATGCATAACCAATAATCAATCATTCATTTCGATCATATCTTCTGATCCAGGAGCCAGTTACGGGAGTGTGATATACCGTTGGAAAGATTTTTCTAAGCTTCTTTTTATGAACATACTTAGGATATGATTTGCACTGAAACTCATGTGCAAAACATCTCTAAAAACCAGACATAGTAAGAGCCCATTTTGATCCCTAATGACAGGCTACGAAGACTGGAACTAACATCCACAACACGACTTGACTGACATCTCTATCTCTCAATAGATCAGAGCAAAATTTTGGTGAGACCAATGACATATAGACACCATAGTAATTGTCTCTCAAGGTACATACCCACCTGGGTGTTCACTATGTATGACCTTCTAGGACTATTCTTATCTTAGGTTCCCAACCCTCAAATAATATCATTCCTCTTGCCTACTCTTGTCTTGGATGCCCTACACATCCTCAAAGAGTATCAGATTCCAGATGATTACCCAATCCTCCCATTATTTCTTCCCAAGTGAAGATAAGAATGTTGTGTCTATCCATTCCTCTAGAATGAGGAAGACATGCCCAAGTTTCCTTTGACAGGTAAATTTCCCAAGTTCCTTTGGGAACTTGTCAGAACCCCCTCTTAGCTAGGGACTTGTCCATTCATCAACAACTTCTTCTTTGTGGGTCCTTCAACTTGCTTAAATTTTTTCTTTCCTTCGATGTCATGAAGTCTTTGTTCGAACTTCCTCTTGGTAGGGCACCATCCATCGATCACTTTCCTTCTTGGCTTGACATGCCATTGCTTCCTTCATGGAAAGTGGTCTTCTTGTCATATATTAGGTTCTCTTGTCATCTGGATACTCGTTTGTCATATTTTCCATGCTTCGGTATACTCTTCTCATGGATGCTTCGGTGAGCTAGCTTGTTCCCATGCTTTGATCTAGTAGCCCTTCATGACTTCATCTTAATATTGCTTCAACATTTCTTTTCTTTCGTTGGATGGCTTCTTCATCATGACATATTTGTAGATTAGAATCAATTATCTCCACCTTTCATATCTCCAAGGCCTTCATAGGTGTGAAAGGTCCTTCCTTCCTTTTTCATAGTTTTCCTGCCTTCTTTCAAGAGATATCTTCAATGGTTTTTTGTCAGATAGTGATTCTTTGTGATCATGGTGTTCTTCACATGCTTGATCTCTTTCTTCATTTGCTTCTTATTGGATAGATTGGTCAACCACCTTATGCTCCTTGTAAGAGACTAGTCAGCATTTCTTATTGCTTCTTAGTCAACAATCTTTTACTCCTTATGTGAGCATATCCTTTTGTTGACCTTCATTGCATTGTAGTACATGCCTTTGAGCATGGTGAAAGAAATTCTTTCATACTGGCTCATGTCATAGAACTATTCCCATGACTTCAACAATACACATATGATAAATTGACATAACTTTGATGCATATATACCTCATCTTGATTCTCCTTTGATCATCTTGACTTTATTTGTTTGTTCATGATGTGGCCCTTATTGCTTCATCTTAGCTTTCCTGCACACCATCCTTTTCTTGAATCCCATGAATGGGACTTCCCAATGAGACCTCTGCTTCTTATTCATGAATCTTCTTTTGAAGATTACATCTAAGGATCTTAAAGACCCTTATTCTGCACATGTTTCTTTCTTTTGATGATGGAGGCCTTCTAATATTCTTTCTCACGATCAATTTTCCTTTCATAGTGGATGAGGTCTTGTACTAGGTATGTTCCTTCTATATGAATATCTTGAGCTATATCTACCATTCTCCTATATTCTCAAAGATATATTTTTAACCATGCATCCTATTCTATTCCTACATGCTCCTATACTACTCAAAACTTCTAAAGAAGACTTAAGCAATGAGGTTGACTTAGTCATAGTAGAGATTCAGAGGATCTTACTTCTTTTGCTTCTTGTCTTCTTCTTTTATTTCTTGAGTCATATGAGCTTCTTCCCTTTTTCTCTTGTTTTTGTTGTCCTTCTTAAGTTTAGGACAATTCCTTTTGTAGTGTCCATATTCTTGGCATCCAAAACATTGGATTTTGGACATGTATTTGTTGTTTTCTCTTCATGGACAAAATTTTCCAAAATTTCCCTTTCTCTTGGCCATGGTGGCAAATGCTTCCTCCTTTCATCGCACATCTTCTTTTGCTTTAAGTCTAGTTTCCTCTGTCTTGCACTGAGTGTGGTAGCTTCCTTCCTGGAATATATGCTTGATGTGAAGTTTCCCCAATCCTCAAGTAGAGCATTGAGTACTACAATTGTCATTTCACTGTTAGAAATGACTTCCCAAAGCTATTGAAGTTGATCCCTCATCTCAGAGATCTTAAAGAAGTAGGGAGCTATTCCTTCCTTTCATATATTCATCTTGTACAATTAATTTCTTAGAGATATCACTTCCTCGGCTGTGGTTACCGAGAATAGATCTACTAGCTTATCATAAATTTCTTTTGATATTTCAAATTTGGAGACATAAGGAATGAGAGAGTCCTTGATAGATTCTATTAGAATCCTTTGAGATCTTGTATCATCCTTATTGTGCTTGGCTAAGGCTTGCATTTGTTCCTTAGTAGGGATAGTAATATTCCCTTTGATATGTTCTAGAAGTTCATTCTCCTTAAGAAGTAGATAAATCCTCTTCTTCCATGCAAGAAAGTTTTTGGTACCTACCAATTTGTTGCTTTCCTTGCAAAAAGACATTGATGTATATTTAGAAGGGGAAAATAGTTACTTGATAGATTTTGAGATGTAGTTGACTTATTTTATCCTTGAAGCCTTGATGGCTTTCCTTACTTGGATCTTGATGTTTTTCAAGTTGCTTTCTCCAAGTGGTCTTGCTTGATGATGAGACTTGCTTGATGATTTGTAGCTTGATGCAGGTCCCTCTTTGATCTGCTCTTCTTGTAGGTGTCTTTATGTAAGGTTATTCTTCTAGCTTTGTAGACTTCCTTGATGAATGATGGATTGTAGACCTTATTGTACTTGAAGTGATTGAGACTTGTTCGCTTGATGCTTCAACCTTGTAGATGTCCTTCCTTGATGAGTGTTCTTGAGATGCCCTTTCCTTGATGTGTCATCTTTTATATGATAACATGTTGAATAATCTAGGGCAATTAGGTGTAGAGTGATTCTTCGGGACTAGATAACAATTTGTGACGTCCTTTTACAATTTGTTTGTGTTAGCTTAATATTCTTCTTCTCTTATTAATGCATGTGTGTGTGCTTCATCAAACTACTATCAAAAACATAAAACAAGAACACAAGATGTTGGCTCTCTGGTAGGGCCAAAACCTCTCTTCTTTTAAGAGGAAAACCCTTCAGTAAGTTTTTTCTTATTGAAGCTTCTTTCTTTATCAATGTCAAACCCTAGACACTTGACTAGAAGATCCTCCAAGCACAAGTCAAGTCCTTCCTTTTCTTTGCACTATGTTTCCCCGAAACTTTGTCCACCTCCTTTCGACACTTCGTTCCCTGGCACTTTCTCCTTTTCTGGCACTTCATTCTTCCTTCCACTGCTAGTAAACCTTCTAGAAGAGATACTTATCTTTTGTACTTAGTGATAACCTTCACCTAATCATACTCCTTCCTTATCTTGATCAGTCGAGTCCCTTCTTGATGTATAGTGGTAGTTTTAGTGTGAAAGCACTACAACTCTAATTCTCACACGTATGAGAGGTCTTATTGATGTTATACGGCTCCACTTTCCTTTGCTTGAGGTCCTTCCTTCTCCGCTTGGATAGCAGGCCTAGTAAGCCTAGTTTGTAGCCCAAACAATGAGATATGATGGGAGGCGACTTGCTGTTGTCCTAACCAAAGATATCCCTTCCTTCTCTTCTCATGTATGGTTGCTATTGGCCCTAAAATAGTCCCAAAACCTTCTCTCTTCCTTCTTTCTTATTCGTTGCACTAGAGGCTCCTTCTTCGTCCCTTTCTCAGCGTATTTTTCGGTCCTCTATCTTTGTTGATTTCAAAGTGAATTGCTTGTTGTTTGAGGGAGTTGACAGCCTCTATATATAGAGGATTGTCCCTCCTTTAGGCCGACTTGCTGCCTTGAGACCGACTTGACTTCCTTTGCTTTGATGGGTGCTTTTAATGGTGCCATTGCTTCTTTTGATGGTCTCTTTGCTAGGAGGAGACTTGACTTTGCTTGGAGGTGTCTTCTTTGACTTTCATACATAAATATACAATGTGTAACATACCTTTAATGTCTTCAAAATAATTTCTTTCTCTTTGAATCACCTATAGCACTTTAACATGCACTAGACCTACTTCAATGAGCAAGAAACTCATTGACATATATTATAAAAATAATATTTCTTTTCTTGAATAAATACAAATATCAAAAGTACATTTATGAAGACTAAATCTAGTTACATTTCCTTCAACACTTTCAACAAGAGAAAATGGTAATAATAAGTACAGAAATACAGAGTGGTTTTGTATTCTAAAACCTTCGTAGGTGTATTAGTTCCCAATCCAATTTCCACCTCATATCTTTTCATAGGAGATTATCGCAGTGGATAACACTTGCTCTATTTTCAAAACAATTGTTATATATATATCAGTCATGTGATGAAATATTTTCTTTGGTAGAATTTAGTCTTTTTAGTGGTTTTGTTCTGATTCTTTCAATTTCCATGTACCATCGTCCCTTTTTCGATTCTAGCAGCATCCACAAACCATAAAATGTTCAATGTAGTGGCTTCAAAACTCTCAATTCTAGGTATTTTATGGTAATTTGCATTAAACACTTCGATAATGAAATAAAAGATCCTTTTTTGTTTAGAGAAGAGTTGTAGTTCACCAAGTTTTTTTTGTTTGGAGAAGTTTAAATAACATTTTGAATGAAAAAAATGGCCAGTTTCATGTGCACTTGATATATGGGCTATAGCCCAGATCCATCTAATATATAGTTTGATATTCATTTTTTTTATTTTTATATCTGAATGGCTTGTCTCCTAAACCTGTGTTTGCTTTGTAATGAAAATAGTGCCTACGTATCCCTACAACCATGAACTATAGAAGTTCAAAAGTTAGTGTTGAAATTAGTTTAACTTGATTATTGTAACTCGTATTTATGTTGAAATGTGAACTAACAGCTAGGTTTCCCAGGAAAACATGAACTCTGGAAGTTCAAAGTTTATTAGACTGTTACCAAAGAGAAACAAGCCCTAATAAAGTGTGCTCAAACTCCATGTTGACTCTTTGGGCTATTTATATGTTTGGCACATTAGATTGAGATGTATGTCCACATTTTTTTTCTCTTTTTTAAATATAACTATTTTCAATACAAGTTATATAGAGTTCAAAATTTTCAAAATTTCCAAATTTCTATGTTATTTTATTAATTGAAAATTTTAGTTTTTAAAATACAATAGGAAATCATAAGTTTTTTCTCACATGACTAAATACAATTTTATTTTATAAGATATAAATAATTTATATATAATTTGAAATTATATATATATATATATATATATATATATTATTCTAAGAAAAAAAAATCAATTTAAAATGAAAAATATATTTTTATCTGCCTCAAATATATTATAGATATAAAATAGATGTAATTAAAACTACATTGGTAAGAAAATGCAATTGAAGACAATATGGATAGTTGTTTATCTATATTTAAGTCATATATCAAAATGAACCAATGGCTTATTTGAACCAGAAATGTCATTTTCATGAAATTGCTTTATTCCCTTCACATAAACTAGTACAACTCCCATTTGGAGGTTTTTGTTTTGTGGCTTTAAAATAATACATTTCTCTACGACAACTTCCCAATGGGCTTGAAGCTATATATCTCTCTATAAAATTATATGTATATAATATATTAGATAGTATTTATATATATTATATACATATATGTAATATATATGGCGGAGCATGCTTTGATATATATGCAATGTGTATATATATATATATATTACAGGGAGGTTGTTTATATTTTTTAATGGACCATGTAATGTAAGTTCCCTTCATGTATGAGTATGTATGTTCATCTTTATATGCTTTAAATGCTTTAAAGTGTATGTATTCATTTCTTTATCACTATGATAACCTATGCGTGTTAATATCTTCTATATCTTTTTTAATTGTTTGATTTTTGGCTTTATTTTATTGTTAACATTTATCTTGCACGAAGCAGAGATTGATTGATATTTTTATTTAATGAAATATATATTTCTTTTCCCTTTATATTCAACTAACCAAAAATATTTGAGGAAGATTTTGTGATTTCAGCAATGGACGAAACTGCAAATTTGTAAAGTTTGACCCAAGGCTACAATTATCTCATTAGATTTTGCATTCGATTTACATTTCCAAAAGCCAACAAACCTCAAAAACAAGAACAAGAACATTAACATTGTCACCACCCACCGCCTAACTTTTGTTTTCTTGATACACACTTTCAATCACCTTCAATCGATTATCCCAGCAAACGAAGTGCATGACATTTTCATTTCACAATTCCGGTAGCAGCTTTATGTAAAGTTATTACTGTGGTGCTTCTAAAATAGTTGCCTGAAATTTTGAGCGGGAAAAACTCTCCTAAAAAACTGAAGTGGTTGAACCCTAAAAGGTTTTAATGGTCTAGATATGTGTACTAAGTACGAAGGACATCATCACAATTATACATCATTATACAATCTATATTTGGAATTTGCAGGAATTTCAAATCTGAAGCACTCGTTAAGGAAAATTTAACATTTTTGTTAATTTTAATGTTTGTTTTTATCATTTTATCACAAAATGTAGATTTAACTGGAATTTTAAGTCTGAAATATTGATCCAATAAAATTTAACAATTTTTTTACTTTAATTTTTGTCTTCATTATTTATAATAAAATATAAAAAATAACAATTATTTTTATATAAATATTTGACGAGCAAATCAACCTGTGACACACTAATATTAGAATGCAATTGTGCAACAAGCGCATTGGCTTAGAATAACATCAGGATGGAATTGAACCATCGGTTAGAATAGCATCATGATGGAGTTGAACCATGAAAAGATGACAAATATGAACATAGGAAGAAACACTGGCCTGATAGTGGAACCATGAAAGGATGACATAGATAAACATAGGAATGAGCAATTGCCTAATAGTGGAACCAGGAAAAAGGAGGATCTTGGATGAACAAGAGAGAGGTGGGAGTTACAAAGTTAGGAAGAGAAGAAAGATGAAAAATGTGAAGTCAACTTGTGGTTTATTCATTTACAACTTGGATGCTTACTTTTTTAACTAAGGAAATGCAGGACCATCCTGGCCAAATAAGATAGTTGGGAAATGCATGACCATCCTGGCCTAATCCAATACCATAGGTGTATATTTTTATGATAAATTTGATTGAAGGGGTAGATATTATTATTATTATTTAGTTTTAAGGTTATGGTCAAGTCTCATTAAATTGGGTTATGAGATTTTCTTTTTTGTTTTATGGGATAAGGGATTTATTTCTAGTGCAGTTATTTGACTGTTAAGTCTACTAAAGCATATATACTTTATCTTTTGGTTTTGGACCTGTAATTTCTTAGAAAAAAACACATGTTCTTAATCACAGAAAAAAAAATTAAATTTGCCAAAAATAAATGTAGAAAAAAATATAAATCTGGATGGTTAAGTCGAGTTTAATAGATATAGTTTTATTTATAGTCAACAAGTCTAGGGATGGGCAGTTCTATCAGCCGCAATTAAGAATGGAATGAGAGCGGCCTTTGAACAATAATTAGGAAACTGATAGCTTGCGGGAGAAGTATCTACCTTTTAAGATGCGCAGATATTGGTTACGGACAAACTCATTCACGCAAGCTCTTACTAATATCCCTGTAGGTTCAATAACAATTCACGGCCACGTTTTTACATTTAACAGATTTTTTAACACTGAGGTCAATCCTGTGGAGCTCACTTCTACACGTCTGCTCTTCTTGGTGTGGTCCTTTAACCTATGCAGAAATAGTAACAAAATGGGCCAGAGCAATACCCAAGTTTTTGATTGAAAAGATGGTTTGGTGATGTAGTAATTACCTAGACTGAAACTTCCACCAATGGGGGCAGAGCAATACTCAGCACCTGGATCGAAAAGATATATTGGTCCAGGATTAAATTTAGTGGTAGTCTATCATGTTTTAAATTGGATTAAATTTAGCGGTAGTCTATCATGTTTTAAATTTTCTTCAAATTTGTTAGGAATCTGATTTTAATAAAACTTTTTAGAAATTTTGGGTGTTTTATGGGTTTTTATTCTCCCATTTTCATTATGAAAAAAATTCAAACACTTTTAGTTCAAGATTTTTTGAAATATTTTTTGCCGGATTCCCATTATTTACCTCTCTAAAAATCAGTTTTTTACAACATGTTTACTATTAAAATTACCTTTCTCATAATTTTATATGTTAACTAGTCAAAACCTTTCTCATATCTTTTCGTTGGTCACAGTTCATTTCCACTCCGCCCCCCATCAGGGTGATATATTGAACATGATGAAGATGTAACCTGTCAAGCTTACAAAAAAAAATATACACATTCTCTATCTATCAATTCAAAATGTATTATATATATTATTATTATAAATATCTATTAATCAATATATATGGTAATTAAACTTTATGTTTATATAATAAATTTCAAATAATATTATAAATATATTATAAATATTTAAAAGGATTAAATTTTTAAACACTTTTAAATTTTAACAATTTTTATAGGCATAATCAAAGTTATAAATAAAATCATTTTTTTGGTTAATTTTACTAGATATTTAAAAACTTAAGTTTGTTAAATCTATAGAATTGAAGTCCCCCACGGCTTTTTTTGGTGTAGTCTAACTTATAGTTGAAATGGTCTTTTTGTAGACATTTTTTAGGTTAATTTTAACCAGTTTATCACAAAAATATTTAAAATTTTGAGTTTAAGTTGTTTAATCAATAGAATTTGAGTATCCTAAAGGTTTTTCAATGTGTTGAATCCATTTATGTATTCAAAAATGTATTTTAAATAACAAAAAATTACATTCTTGTTTGAAATTGTATAACCATATTTGAAAAAGGTTATTTCATCTATAAGTTAGATTACCCCAATTTTATGCACTCATAACTAAAATAGAAACATAAAAAATAATAATAACAAATCATACATCTACATTTAAAGAAATTTTAAAAGGGTAATCTAACTTATAGAGGAAATAATTTTTTTCAAAATTCAATAGATTGAACAACTTAAACTCAAATTTTGAAAAATATCGTCCTATTTTGATTAAAATTAACGAGAAAACATGTTGTGAAAAATGTCATTTCGTTTATAAGTTAGGTTAGATCCATTTTAAATTAATAATTAAATTAATATAAAATAAAATTTAATTCTACAAATATTAAATAACTTTTACATTATACAAAATAAATATTAAAGACAATTTAAACATCATTCATATTAACCCAAGTTAGATCTATCTTTATTATGAAACTACGAAACACCTAGAGAGATCAAATATCTTTTCACTCTAAAAAAGGTTTGCATCTAAAAAGTTTTGATCCCTCTCTGCCCTTGTAGATCAAGAGTTAAGATGGATCTAGGTTGGTTTGATTTCACCCTTTAAAGAGGTTATATTCCACATGAATACCATGGGAGAATACTATGAAGTTATTTTTATTTTAGCTTCACCCTTTGAATACCATGTGTGAATATCATGGGTGAATACCATGAAGTTATTTTTAATTTAGCTTTATTTTTTTATTATTTTATTTTATTTTGATCAAGTGAAAATGTTTTCACATAGAGTTACTTTTATTTTTAGGGTTAAACATGACATTACATTACAACATCTCTACAAGCTTGGGTTTGAGAGCGCCTCTGGGTGCAGTAGACCTATCTTAATTCTAGATCCACCAAATGGTAAAATTGGCATGAATATCCATGGTTAAAAGAAAATTGCAGCGGAAGAAATTTGATCCTCTGTAAGATTGGTACATCAAAAATTAATATAGATCTAGATTAGTTTTATTTTTTAAATAAAATATTTTTTAATATAATTTTATTTATTATTTTATTAATTTTAATCAAATTATTTTAAATTTAAATAAAAATTAATTGAGAAAAAATATAAAAAAAATTAATTTAATTTAAAATTTCCAATATCCATTTTAATTTCATTAAATTTAAATTTCAAAATTTTATAAAAATCTCATATTACAATGTTTAAACCATGGAAAAACTCATTAAAAAAATTGATTTCGACCCATGAAAATATTGTAAATTTATAGTAAAATTGATTTATAATACTAGCTAACACAAAAATGGTATTGGTTGAAGGTAGAAACCCGACCCTTTGCTTCCTAGAAAACCAAAATAACATTTAAAATTATTCTCTGATTCAACTATATACTAGATCACTAGCGTAAATAGAGAGTATATTTGAGTGGACAAGACAATTATAGAATGTTGCTATCACATCCTCTCTATATATTTAATTAGACGGTCAGTTATATATATATATATATATATTTTTAATTTAGATTTTTTTTTTTAATTTAAATGGTTTATGGGAACATTTCAATTTTATTTCAATTTACTAGACAATTATAGAATATTGCTATCACGTCTCCTCTATATATTTAATTAGACGATCAGTTGGATATAATATATATATATATATAGAATTTAGATGGTTTATGGGAACATTTCATATTTTTCAATTTCATATATATATATATATATATTGAATTTAGATGGTTTATGGGAACATTTCATATTTATCTCAATTTCCTTTAAATAGAGAGTATATTTGAGTGGAAAAAACAATTATAGAATATTGCTATCATATCTTATCTATATATTTAGTTAAACAGACAATTGGATAGTTCATATATGTATTATTTGTGAATTCAGATAGTTTATGAAAACATTTCATACTTACTTCAGTTTTATTTATTACATTTGACTCTTTATAAATATAAATTTAGAGTATTTATGTTAACTATAAAATTCTTATACCAATTTTATGAATCTTCCTAATGTGAAAAGTAAATATTTTTATAAATTTAAAAAAAAAAAAAAAAAAAAAAAATCTTCGTAATCTCAAAAGTAAATATTTTTATAAATTTAAAAAAAAAAGTGCTCAATATCATTTTCAGTAATATAATAATAAGTTAAAAATATATAAAAGCTATGGCAAATTAACTATTATATTATGAAGGCTAAACATACAATATTAGTTGAAAATTGGTCTTTGTAACTTAAACATAAAACTCTTATAAAAAGACCTTAAATGAAAATAGAGAAGTTAACTTTTTATTTCTAATTTTTTGAATTATGCAGAATTTAGATTAGACCTAAATTTATTGTAAAAAAAAAAACAAAATCTTATATAATACTATCATCAAACTTATGAAAAACTAACAACTTGAACGACAATTTTTTTAAAAAGAGATCTGTAGACCTTTGGGCTATAGATTTGATCAGTAGATTGCAACTTCAAACTGCCAAAATTTCTGTTTGCAGATAATATCCTCGTAAGACTTGATTTCAGGAGGCAAAATCCCAACCCCTTCTCCTCAAAGATAACTACTTTATCTTGGAGATCTCAAGGTTAAATTAATGAGAAGGAACCCTTAGTGCAATAGGCTTCCTTCAGTCACTTTCCTTGGATTGGTAACTTAGCTAATATTTTTTTGAATCTATTACTGTTATATGATCCAGGGCATGGATGGTCAAACCCTGACGCAGAAAGCGGTTAATGTTTGCATGACCAGACAGGATGAATATTGTAATTTTTATGGAATTTTAGGTTTTTAAATAGTTTTTTGTTAAATAAAAATATTATGGAAAAAAATATGTTGTTAGTTAAAAAATTATTGACAGTAAATTGATTAATTTATCTCAATTTTATTTTAATTATTCATTTTATTTTATTTTTTATTTTTATGTAATTTGACTAAGTCAAAAAGAACACGACATGACATTATAACATGAATTTGTGTCTTTAAACAAACTACATTAGAGAATAATACCATGGGAAGAAAATGGACTGTCACAACATGAAGAAAAAAAACTAAGACGAGTAAATTTATTAGTTTACCTCAAATTTATTTTAATTATTAATTTCATTTTGTAATTTTATTTTAATTTAATTTTTTTTTTATGTAATTTGACCATGACAAGACATTACAAGGCTTCTTCTATACAAGGGTAGAGAGCGCCTCTAGCCTATTGAAATTAGTCAATTTTGAATAGTCTTCTCTACTATTAATGACATAACATAAGTATAGGAGCTCTATAACTCCAAATTACATAAATTAATTGATTTATTACTTAATTTAAACATCTATTCAATGTCTAAAGACATTTTGTATTATAAAAAAACAAGTTATTAGAGATTTTTTATTTTCTAAGACATTTTTTCTTGTTAATTTTAACCAAAATTTCACAAATATTTTTAAGAACTTGAGTTTAAGTTATTTAATCCGTATAATTTTGAGTGCTCTAAAAAAATTTTAAGATATGAAATCTATTTATACATTTAAAAATAAATTTCAAACAACAAAAAATCACATTCTTACTTAAAATTATATAACCAAATTCAAATAAAAAAAATTATTTTATAAATTAAACTACTCCTAAATTATATAACCAAATTCAAATAAAAAAAATTATTTTATAAATTAAACTACTCCTAAAAAATATTGTTATTAAATCTACACATTCTAGAATATATCTCAACAAATTAAAATTAATACAAACAAAAAAAATATTTTTTTAAGGGAAGTTTCTTAAAAATATACAAATAATATCAAAATTAATAAAAAAATAAATGTATATAAATGCTTTCGATTAAAATCATCGATTTATAAACCACCACCGTCCTTGATCACTTCAAAATAGTCATTCACATTTCACGGAGCTCACTTTGGTAAGCTGGAGTTTTCATAAAAATCAATTTAATTGATGGCATCAAACCAAAAACTTTAACATTTCTCAAAATTTATTTTTCATTAAAACCAAAAATATTGATCACATGGAATCCAAACTTTTCACATTTTTTTAAGAAAATTATTCCAAGGTGATTAAAACGGTTGATTTTTCATTAAAATCACAACCGATAATCTTTCACATTTTTTAGATTTGACTATGATATAATAGGATTAAAGATCATCAATTTTTTCATTTATTTATTAATCAAAAAAGAAAATAAAAATAATTTTGTTTATAGACAAGTTTATTTTAGAATAGGTTTTTTTGAATTTTAGTTTAATTTGTTATGGCTTTTAAGGGTGTAAAGATACACTCAAGGAATAGAAAATTTGGGAAGATCAGCTGGCCAAAAATATAAAAAAAGAATTGGAAAGAGTGCTCAATACTAAATACATGCTCATAACTGAAATTTTAAAATTAAAAATCAGCTACATAATTTCAAAAAACATTTCAATAATACAAATAATCTTAAATTTTTATTTATAAAATACAAATAACTCAATAAATTTAATTACATTGACAACAAATAAATATTCAACCAAACTTTACATACACAAAAAATTTATAATAAAAAAACTCTATATTGTAAATGTTATTTAATTCTAAATGTAAAATTTTAAAACAATTACATATTTTCACAATTTAACATACCAACATTTCCCAAAATAATAGATCCTTGCAAATTTTCATTTCTATTATATCTTAATTTGGAAAACAAATAAAAATTAAACCTTATCTTTAATTTCCAAACTAGTCATTAATTTCCAAACTAATCATATAGCTATACCAAAATAGCATATGCAATTAATAATAACAAAATCAAAATCAGCTCACATCATATTTCACCCGGGACACAGGGGATGTTTGTAAGTATGGTCTCTCTTCAAGTTCACATAACATCATCGGTGTTATCTTCACAAAATCATGGTAATATGTGTTTTAAAGATAAAATAAACATGCCACTCTTAATGATCAGTGGTTCAATCAATTGACATGAAAACATTGACAACTACACATGGAAAAATGGAGGGTTGTAATTCAAATTATTATATATCCGTTACTTGGTTATAATGTGTAAAAAATATGCCTATTAATTAATGAAGATTTTTAGAAAAAATTCATATTATTAATATTTGGTCTACGGGTTTCAAATCAGCTAATGTAGTTTATCAGATAAGGAAACAGATCTCAGAAAAAGATTAAATTCGAATATGCCCATTATTAATAACCTCCCGCCTTTGAACATGATTGCCTTTCACTTGTATAGTATGCAAAAGATATAGGTAATTCAGATGAAAAGAAAGAATTTGATACCAAGTATTCAAAACCAGCAGACACTCTGTCCACAAGCGCCCTCGACAGTCCAACAAGCATCGTAATCTGTGAAAGCTAAACTTGCTCTAGTTGACAGCATCAAAATGTAATCAGAGAGCACAAACTCAAACACATAAACATAGAACTTAGAACTTAGAACTTGCTTTCACTCGATGATTGAACTGATATTTATACAAAACAAAGATCTTTCTGGAGTTCGATGGGGCAATGGCTTCTTCAAGAAGCTTGCCCATTTGTCAATGAATTCTAGAAACTCCATTTAAAACATCTGCTGAATTCTAGATTAATCCAGCCGCTGTAATAATGGTGGGTAGTTGGAATTAATTCCTTCCAACACTCCCCCTTAATTCCAACCATATAACAAATATATAAGACACTGTTAAACATACTCTTAATTGACATGCCTGCTGGTCTAAGTCTCAGCTAGGCTTACAATATAATCTTGATTTTCTACAACACATAACTTACTTCTACAAAATTCAAATTTTGCCTTCCCAAGAGGCTTAGTGAATATGTTAGCTACATTCTCATTTGTATTACAGTACATTAGAGAAATTTCTTTTGATTGGACCTTTTCTCTTACAAAATGATATTGTGTGTCTATATGCTTTGACCTTGCATGATATACAGGATTGTTCCCCAGTTTGATGGTGCTTTGATTGTCACATCTGATTACTGTAGGTTCTTGTTGACCTTCACCAACATCTTCAAGCATTCTTCTAAGCCATATAGCTTCACAGGTGCTACTACACAATGCTTTATATTCTGCTTCAGTTGATGACAAGGAAACTGTTGACTGTTTCTTGCTGCTCCATGATATGGCTCCTGATCCTATGTTGAAGATGTATCCAGTGGTGGATTTCCTGTCATCTGGATTTCTAGCCCAATCAGAATCAGAATGACCTGTCAATTCAACATTACAAGCATTAGTATATTCAATACCAAAATTAATAGTTCCCTTTAAGTATCGAAGGACCCTTTTTGCAGCTATCCAATGGCTTTCCTGAGGCTTAGCTATGAATTGACTAAGTATGCTTACTGCATAAGCAATGTCTGGTCTGGTGGTAGTGAGATAATTCAGAATTCCCACTAATTGTCGATACATTGTTCCATTCACCTCTTTTGTTCCATCATCACTTTTTAATTTGATATTTTGTTCCAATGGAGTACTCACTGCTTTACATTCATTCATATGAAATCTTTTTAGTACTTCATTTGTATATTTTCTTTGTGTGATTATGGTTCTTCCATCATTTCTCCATACTTCAAGACCTAGACAATAATGCATCTCACCAAGATCCATCATCTCAAATTCCTGTGATAACTTCATTTTTATATCTGTGATTAATTTATCAGCACTCCCTATTATTATTAGATCATCAACATATATAGAAAGTAATACTATATCCCCATTTCTATCTGTCTTGATATACAAATTAGGATCATTTTTACTCCTTTTAAATCCTTGCTGGAAGTTGAATTTGTCGATTTTCTCATACCAATATCTAGGGGCTTGTTTTAGTCCATATAAGGCCTTTTTTAACTTGCATACAATATGTTCTTGACCCTTCTTTACAAATCCTTCTAGTTGCACAAGATAAATTTCTTCCTTTAAGTCACCATTTAGAAAAGCTGACTTTACATCTAATTGATGTAGCTTCCAATCATATTTAGTTGCTAATGCTATCATTATTCTGATTGTATTCATTTTTGCAACCGGAGCAAAGGTATCTTCATAATCTATACCTTCTTTTTGTGAATAACCTTTTGCAACCAATCTTGCCTTATACTTGTCTATGCTACCATCTGCATTAAATTTTGTCTTGTACAACCATTTTGATCCTATGGGGACTTTATTTTCAGGTAATTCTGTTAATTCCCAAGTTTCATTTTTTATTATAGAGTCATACTCTTCTTTCATAGCTTCCATCCATTCTTTATGATTTTTGGCTTGTTCATAATTTAAGGGCTCAAAAACAGTCATTACTTGAGACATTAAGGCATAATCTTTATACCTGATGGGGGCTTGAATCTGTCGTGTTGACCTTCTTAGAGGTTCATTACTTTGTGGAGTACCTTCTACTTTTCTTCTCTGTGGAGTGCCTTTATCACTTCTTTGTGGACTTTGATCCCTTGATGGGTCTTTTGGAATGTCCATGTGTTCTAGTTCTTGGGTTGATTCCACAACTTCTTCTTCCTTAAAGTTTTCATAAGAAGACTACCATGTATTATGTTCATCTTCATTTATTTGTTTATCTACATGCTCATGAAATATAACATCTCTACTTGTAAAGACCTTGTGAGTGCTTGGATCATACATTTTATATGCTTTTTTATCAGTGCAATATCCAATAAAAATACATTTGATGGTTTTTGCATCTAACTTTCTCCTATCACCTTTAGGAATATGAGCAAAGGCCTTGCATCCAAATATCCTTAAATGATTAACTTTAGGTTTATAGCCATAAAATGCTTCAAATGGTGTTTTGTGCTCAAGATACTTAGTAGGGCTTCTATTTTTAAGATATACAGCTGTATTAATGGCTTCAGCCCAAAAACTATTAGAAAGTCCTTTACTTTTTATCATACTTCGAGCACATTCAACTAATGTTCTATTCTTTCTTTCATCTACTCCATTTTGTTGAGGTGTATGTGGCACTGTAAATTGTTGCATAATTCCATTTTGTTTGCAATATTTGATAAAAGCTCTTGAAGTGTATTCACCACCTTTATCTGATTGAAGAATTTTAATGTTCTTTCCTGTTTGCTTTTCAACCATATTCTTGAATTCTTTAAAGTATTCAAACACGTCACTTTTGTTTCTTATAAATTATACCCAGGTGTATCTAGTGATATCATCAATAAATATAAGGAAGTAATATGCTCCACCAAGTGACTTACTTTGCATTGGACCACATACATCAGTATGCACCAGTTCAAGTATTTCATGTTTTCTTCTCTTTTCATGCACAAGAAATTCTTCCCTATGTTGTTTTCCTAGTGCACAACCTTCACATTCAAAGTGTTCACCCTTAATAATTGGAAGACCTTCTACCATCAATTTCCTTTGTAGTAACATTAGGTCATTATGATTTAAGTGCCCATACCTTTGATGCCAAAGTTCTATGGTTGACATGCCTGTTGATGCCAAAGCTTGATGCCCATTCTTCATTACATCCAACTTGTATAAGCCTCCAACTCTCATTCCTTTTGCAACAACCTTGTAGTTGTCCTGCACATCCTTTACCAAACAATGTGATTTTACAAATTCAACTTTTAAATATTGATCTGTGATATTAGAGACTGATATTAAGTTCTTCTTTAATACAGGAACATACACCACATTTGAATTTGTTTTTCTTGTCCATTAGGCATCATAACACTTATATTACCATATCCTTTAATTTCATGTGATCTGTTATCTCCTAAATAGATGTGTCCACCCTTATTAATCTCATGATAAGTATAAAACCAATCTCTTTTGCACGACATATGGATGGATGCACCAGAATCTATAACCAAGCATTATCATCATCAATTTCTACTGATAAAGCAGCATTGGACACAAACAATTTAAGATTGCTAACATCTTGACTAATTGCTTCATCTCTATTAACATAATTTCCTGAATGCCTTCTTTGTTTAAATTGATCAGACCTCCTTTTCATGCAATTCTTAGCAAAATGACCAGGTTTTCCACAGTAATAACACACATCATCTCTACTTGATTTGGCATTTGTCCTTGGTAAAGGGGTACCTTGAAATGATTTTACCTGTGGCTTTTTGCCTTTATTTTTCTCCCACTGTTTACCTTTGAAGGACTTCTTCCCTTTGGCCATCAATGCTAAATCTGAATTAGGAGAATTCTGTTTAATGCTTCTTCTCCACTCTTCTTCCTGCATAAGTATACCTGCCAACTCATCAAAAGTAGGAGCCTTCTCTCTAGCTGAAAGACCAGTTATAAACATTTGATATTCATCAAGCATTCCACTTAATGTCACAGTAACCAAGTCTGTACTAGATACTGATTCACCAATGTCACCTAGTTTATCCTTTAGATCTTTAATTCTAGAAATGAAATCACTAACACTTTCAATTTCTTCCATCTTAATTGAAAGAATATTACTCTTTAAATACAATATTTGATTTGTAGTCTCTGTCTCATACAAATTTTTGAGAGTGTCCCATGTCTCCTTGGATGTTTTGCACTCTCTAATGTGTGGAATAATGTTGTCCTTAACCGTCATCCGCAAAAGCACCTTTGCTTTGTTTTCTCGTCGCTCCCAATCTTGAATTGCAGCATCTGTGGCTTAAGGGGATACTGGCTTAACTTCAGCTCCAAACACAATTGCCCATGTATTGTTGCCTTCCATCAAAGTCTGCAACTTAAACTTCCAATTTGCATAATTTTCACCATCTAACTTGTTAGAGTCAGTTATATAAGATTCAGCCGATATATTAGCCATTGTTACTTATTTTCTCCTTACCAATCACCAAAAAATTACTAATTTTTATAAATCCTCATTTTTTTTTAATCCAATATATGGTTGCCTTTCCTTCTTATCCTTGACCACTGGTTTTAGCTTTACAATTACCATGTGCAAAAGAGACACACCTTGCAAGAACTTGTTAGAAATCCGAGTTTTATCTCGTTGTTCCTCTTTTAATATCAAATCAAGATTATGGAAAAGACTAATTTCATTCCTTAAATTGCCTCATACATGGCAGTAAACGATACTATAAAAATCAACACAATTACTGCAATGAGTCTGAGCGATTTTATGCGACTTGAAAAGGGTAGGTAATTTTGTATTATTCTACTCCAGTACTGCACTTTGCTAAGGAGACGAAATCATTAATAAAACTGAATGAAACTCGCACAAAAAAAACAGTTAAACACAGAACTTCAAATGGGCGCTTGTCCTTCTTGACAGCCCTTGATGTTGCAGATGCAACTCAACGAACAACTATACTTTTAGAAGGATTCACAAAAGCACGGAGAAAATAACATACACATCAATATTTCAACCAAAGATATGTGTTACCATACAGCACCCCGCTCCGCAGTACTCTACACACCAACAGACCAAATCGCTGTCTCACAAATCAACCAACGCTCTTTCGACAATGCTCTAATGAATTTCTCTGTCCAGTCACTCCAGCTTACACCACCGAGCCCTCCTTTGCACGACTCACCAACACCGAGCTCACAACTCTTTACCAGCACTCAACCTCACACCTGCTCTGATACCAAATCAAAGAGCATAGACTCAAACACATAAACACGAAACTTATAACTTAGAACTTGCTTTCATTTGATGATTGAACTGATATTTATACATAGCAGAGATCTTTTTCGAGTTCGATGGGGCGGTGGCTTCTTTAGGAAGCTTGCCCATTTGTCAATGAATTCTAGAAACTCCATTTAAAACATCTGCTGAATTCTAGATTAATCCAGCCGCTGTAATAATGGTGGGTAGTTGGAATTAATTCTTTCCAACAAATGTGCCAGTATATGCTCTCCGAAGCATAGTGAAACCCTTCACCCAGCCATGGCGATGAAACAAAGGTAGAATCTGTGACCAGGGAAATGCCAAAGATACGATGGAAACCATAAACCTGAAAAACTCTAGCTATTATTTAAGTTGTTATTATTAATAATAATAATAATAATAAATTATAATTCAGTTAAATTTTATTATTTTTTTAATTTTAGTCATTTAAATGGTTGAAGTAAGTATTTCTATATTTATTATAAATTGATATTTATTTATATTTATAAGTGATTTAATGTATACTATTATTAAGTATTATTATTTATTATAAAAAGAATTAATATATGTTAAAGAGAAAAACATTTTAAGAAACATATATGTATATTACTATTAATCTTTTGCTGAGGTTAAATGTCTATTAGTTATTTAATAATTATTGATCATTAAAGAGATAAACATTTTAAAAAATATATATGTATACTACTACGGATCTTTAGTGGAGGTTAAATGTCTATTAGCTATATAATAATTATTGATCATTAAAAATATTAGAAGTTTTATGGACATGGCATAAAATTAATTGAAACTTTAAAGTTTTTTAGGTTTTAGTTTAAATTTATTTTAAAAATAATTATCATTGTTCTATTTGTTTAACTAAATTGATTAATTTAAAAAATGTCATAAGAATAAGTTATAGCTTTTTCAATATGTCTTATTGACAAACTATGATATTAAACCATAACATAATAATATAACATAATAATATTATACTTATAAAAATTTAGCTTAAATTACTTTTATAATTATTTGTTAACAAAACTTATTTAATTTTTATAAATTTTAAAAATTTTAGCAGCTGCGCTAATTTTCGTGGTAAATTTTGAAAATGTTACCATGTTTCTTGAATTATTCCAGAGTTGTTTATTTAATAATAGTTTTTTATTAATTGGTCCTGGTTTTACACAAAAATCGAGAAATCCAACCGGGTAGATTGCACCGACACGAAATTATTTAAAACTTACGTTGATTATGTGCTATTACTCCAACAATATTATTCTTTTTGGATAGTATTTGTATTGGGAGTAGTTTAAAGAGGTCGAGGAATTCTCTAGACGGCCAAAAGTGACTGGAATCTCGGTAGAAAATTTCAAAATATCTATAAGCACTGTTTGAATCGTGTTTTTGATGGTGGAAATAGATTCAGCATCATCAAAAACGTCTAGGACACCTACAATTTTGAAGTTTAACAACTATAACTTGGATTTACAAAATTCCTTGCCGAATTTTATCTAAACCCTGGTCTAACTAGTGGGAGGAATTGCCCGGAAAGTCATGGAAATTTTGGTCATATTTAGAGAAAATCTGGCAAGAATTTTTGTAAATTCAAGTTATAATTGCTAACTTCAAAATTTTAGGTGTTCTAGACTTTTTTGATGGTGCTGAATCCATTTCCACTATCAAAAACACGATTCAAACACTGTCTCTACAAGATTTTTTGAAATTCTTTGCCCAGATTCCAACCACTTATAACCTTCCAAAAAAATCCCTTCACCTTGATAAACCACTACTTTCTCTAAATATAATCAGAATTTCCATATCTTTCTGGAAGCTCCTGGACCTCGTTAGACTACGCGTTTGTATTTATTTTCTCCGACAACCTCCTTTTGGACTGACCATGTCGGGTGAAGAGATTTTATATTTCCTTGTAATAGGGTGAATACGTAAATGCACCGCCTCTCCAAACGCTTACGCTATGTCTTCCTCGACGCTGCCGCTCAAGTTGTCCTTCATTTATGCCGAAGTTACCCAATCTTTCAGATGAATTGCTTCGATGGTATGAAATGAAATGGACCGACCAAACAATTTCCCCATCTCTGGCCTTGTACGAGCTGAGTGACGTAGACTTACCCTCTGAAACATTTCACCCTTTTAGGACGCCTATGAGGACTCCCCCTTGGTCCAGACAAGGCAGTAGTCCTTGCAGAAAGGGCGGGTCTGTGAGATATCCTACGTCCTGCCAATTTTAGTAGCTGATCTGCTTAGAAGGAGCAATATCATGAAAATGGAGCACGGTCAACCCACACAGGTGGAAAACAATGACAGATGCTTGATTTAACAAATGGTGGAAATTAATGATAGTTGTTTGTTGAATTAATGGTGGTAAAAAAAATAGATAAATATGGATGCTGAAGAGTTTCAAAAGGGATTAAGTGGATGGTAGAGATTTAAACTCCATGGAATGTGCCAAAATATTCATAGTAATATTCACATTGAGCTAACATTTATCTCCAAATTAGTTATGTTTTTAAATGAATTTAATTCAAATTAATTAATTAAAGAAAATGTCATATCAACATGTTTCATATTGGGAATGTGGTATTGATGAGCAATGCTATTGACCCATGGTATTGTACCAAAAGTTATTTACAAGTTCAGAATTTTCATGGTAAAATGAGTAATCTCAGTGGTTAAAAATATCGTTTGGCTCATATATTAATTATTTTTATAATTAAGAATAATAAAGATAATAAGTTATAATAAAGTTATAGTTTAGTTAATTTTTATGATTTTTTTTAAATTTGGACAATGTTAAATGTATCATGAAGTAAGTGTTAAGCCCCAAGGGATAGCTCGTGGAGTCCCTATTGCTATGTATCTCGCCTATTGGAAGGCCACTAGGTTAAATCTCTTAGATGCCCTTGGGGTTAGGGCTTGCTAGTTTCGCCTATAGGTAGATTCATCCTAAATTTCTAAATACCCTTGGAGTTAGGGCTTGCTAGTTTGGCCTATGGGTAGATTCATCCTAGATTTTCTCGTATATAACGACCATTTAGTGTATGATATAGCAGCCATTTAGTGTCTGTCAACCTAGATTTTCCCGTGGATGTAGCGGCCATGTCTGTGAACCTAGATTTTCCCATGGATGTAATGGCCATTTAGTGTCTGTGAACCTAGATTTTCTTGTGGATGTGACGACCATTTAGTCTTTAAACCTAGATTTTCCCGTGGATGTAGCGGTCATTTAGTGTTTATAAACCTAGATTTTCCTGTCGATGTAGCAATAATGGCCATTTAGTGTCTGTGAACCACCCTGAAAAACAAATACTTATCATGGATTGTCGTCTATAAACATTTACTAGTAATTTAATTCATATAGTTGGGCTAGTATAATATATATCTCATGATATGGCTACTTAGTGTCTGTGAACTACCATAAAAAAAATCAACATTTACTAGTAATTTAATTCATATAGCAAAATCAACATTTACTAATAATTTAATTCATATAGTTGGCCTAGTATAATTTATATCTCATGATATCGCTAATTATAACTATCTCGACTTTATATATATATATATATATATATATATATATATATATATATATATATAACTTATTAAAAGAGAATGAAAAAGATTAGTTAGATCTTAAAAATTTTTATCCATCTCAATCGCTAGAGGTCTCTAGGCACCCATCTTTTAGGTTTAATTGGGTATCATTGGTTTCGTCACTAATACCAAGTTCCAAACTCTAACATAAACCATTATAATTATTAACCACTTTAATATATTCCAAAAATAATTTTGTTTACTCCATATCCTCTTCTCATTATACACCCTTTTATATATATTCCTCGCCCTTCAATTGTGTTATCAATTTAATAACATATACTATTCTAAACCACTTTTCTTTTACTCAACATATAGGTTGAGGAGAGAGGTCTTCTTTAGCACAGTGAATAGGAGAAGGAGGCAGGGGGTGAGGAAATAAGCACTGTGATTGTGCAGTGCATAGTAGCTGAGGGAGAGGCATGTCAGAGATTACGCAATGGGAAAGTCCAGGAAGTAGGGAGGCATGGATGGGCATTGTGACTGTGGAATAAAGTTCCCTTTTCACACTCATTCTATGGCACATATTCCTTCCTTTGCACATCCTTCATTCCACACAGATTCACAAGTCTATGCAATTGTTCTCCTGCACAACTAAATTTGTAAAAGTTTAAAACGAAAAAAAGTTTAACAATGAAGTGTATATTTTTCCATTTTCATTATGTTGAATATTTAATATCACCATTTTTGGTTTACTCAATATAGATTATTATTATTATTTTTTATTTCGCCAATGATTATTTCACTCGCATTATAGTCAAAGTTCCTTGACTTTCGATTATTTTGTCGAGTTTTTGCAATTTTAACCAAAGTTTCGGGAAAATGTTGTGTATTCCTATTTTCCCGTAAATTCAAAAACCATTTTCTAATTTCTAGAAATCTTATTTCTAATTTTCCATTTGTTGAGCAAGCCTTGATGTAACATAATCACCCTAGTAGAGAGAATTTTGTTTTTGGTATTTTTCAATGCGTGAAAAATCTTTTTTAAATAAACAAGGCTAATTTTGTATGTAGTCATTCTGTTAGTGAGTGCTCTGACATTGATATTGATAGAATGCTCTGAGCAGGTATTTTATGCAAGTTGGGGGGAGGAGGTTCTTCAATTAGTGCTTTGATATTGACAATAAGACAAGTATTACTAGCATGTTTTTGCCTTATTTCATTTAAAACTTTTACAAATTTAGTTGTGCAGAAGAAAATTTGAATAGACTTGTGAATCTATGTGGAATGAAGGATGTGCGAAGGAAGGGATATGTGCCAGAGAACAAGGGTGCAAAGGGAACTTTATTCCAGAGTCACAGTGCCCATCCATGCCTCTATACCTCCTCGACTTTCCCATTGCGTAATCTATGACTCGCCTCTCCCTTAGCTACTATGCACTACACAATCACAGCGCCTAGTTCCTCACTCCCTGCCTCTTGCTCCTATTCATTTTTCTAAAGAAGGCCTCTCTTCTCAACCTTACACATTTTCCGATCTCAGTCAACATGTTTCATGAGAAACAAGGTAGACTAAGTGATTTCAGGACTGATATTGTCTTGCCATGAGTGAACTTCATTTGTAGGTGTTATATATTATCTTAACATGGCAGGATGATGCTCAAGGAGGACATTAAGGAGATGTTGTGAGAAGGCACTTGTGAAGTTGAAGACACAAAGAGACCATCAAACAAACAGACAAAGGGGCGTTGAACTATGATAAATGGATGAATATTAAGATCACATAGAAGACTCTATATCATAACCACACCTTTAGAGGTTAAATATGAAGTATAAGAAAGACCTACAATGAAGATGTAAAGACATAGTAGCAAAGAGAAGATATTGGAATTAATACACTACAATGAAGTGTTATGTCGCCTTCACCAAGTCATGGCTTCTCAAAGTGTCATCACAAAAGTCTTGTGTTGTCAATGTATTTTGCCACAATTTGTAGAATGTAATATTGTATTTTCGAAAAATGAGAAAATGTAAAATGTGTGGAAGCCAAAGGGTCACACATGGAATGTGAAAAGTCATTAGAGAGTCCTAGAGTCATGTAGAAGCTCAAAGGTCACATAGGAATTCAAAAAGTCACATGGAAGCTCAAGAGTCATGAGGGAGGTCAAGAGTCACAAGGGAGGTGGAGAGTCACCTCATTTTATAAATACACCCTCATAGCTCAAGCAAAAGGACTTTTCACCTTGGCTTCTCAAGCTAGGCATAGGAGAGAAGATCATCCTTTTGAGGAGAAAGTGGTGGCTTAACGTTCCACTATTAGAGTTAATGTTGTATCGTTGTAATGGTGTGTCTTGGGAATTTCACTTAATAATTTGAAGCTCTTGGCGCTGGTGCACTTTAATGCATATGTCGTGAATGATTGTAAGATTATTATTTCATTGTTTGTGATGTATGTTTATGTTATTACACACCATTGAAAATCAACTATTTCGTTGGCTTTATTATGCATCTCTTCCTTTCATGAATTTTTTTTCTTAATGAACTATTTCACACGATAACTAATGATTAATTTAGATATATATGTGTGTCTTTATTAGGATAGTACTATTACTTTTCTCTTAAAGACTCACTTTCTCTTCCCTTCCATGAAAGAACATCTACACACTTTACAATTGAACACCTCACAAGGCTAACTCACTTGCTCATCTCGAAAGTATATCTGTACTTTCTTGTGTTATTTATTGCAGCCAAGGAAAATCATTAAGAATATGGTAGTTGGGCCTATTTCCCGGATGTGGCTACTAATCCAAATGGTGTAAGGTCTAATTTTAACTTCATATCGAGGAGACCCCCTATATGTTGTTGGCATCCATCACCACCACTAGGACCCATGAGATGATGACATGAAATGAAGTGGAGTGCCATGTGAGTACCACAAGGAGACCACGTGGTAGATCTTGATGACATGGCAAGAGGTTACTGGTCAAATCTTTAAATGGCCATATCTTTTGATTTGGATGCCATGTTAGGGAACAAATTATAGCACCAGAATGCTTTCAACAAACTAGACATAATGGCAATGTTTATTTTAAGTTTTAAGGACTTTGGAAAATGACAAAATTTTAATACCCCTTTCCATGATAGGTTTATGGAAGCTAGGTCAATTATATTAATACCTCCTTCTACTCTTGGTTTGAGCTATGAGATGGAAAAGGGTTGTTACATAGTGGCGTCAAAGAAGAAGGTTCAACACTCGGACCTATGGAGATGAGAGAAGCTCTAGCACATAGTGTAATAAATAAATGTGAATATGATTGTATGCTACTCATAACATTTGATTGTGGATTGCATGTTGACTATGTTGGGGCACCAAAGTTGTACTATGTCATGCTATAGTATAGATCCTGGGAACATCTAAGTCTGATTTTAATTTTTTGTTACGGTGTTGGTTTTTTGCATCTTCAATAATGTTTCTAGCATTCAATTATAAAGTATTAGTTTGTAAGTGTATAGTTTGCTCTAGAAAAAAATCTAATGAGAATGATGTTTCTTTGTGTTATCCCCAGAGTGATAAAGAATGCCACAAAAGAATAAAATTCAAGCTCCTTCTTCTAGTAAGAGGAGAAAGATCGACTTCCAGGATCCAAATGATGGTGGAAAAGGTGGAAGTGGTCAATGAGTGACCAATGAAACCCATATTGTATATACAACAGCATATGCAATATGATAATGTTTAGGCATGAGATTTCATTTGTACATTAGAATCATTTTTTATATAGGTTACTGTTGAATGGTGTTGTCATTGATGCCAAAGTTAGTTATTGAAAACTTTTAATATTCGACATCAATTCGAAGCTCCATTGGTCAAAGCCCTTGAAAACCCCACAAACCCCACACTTGTTGATGCATTTGGGGATGAAGATTGAATATTTTGGGCTTCATACCTCCATCATTAGATTCATCTCGTCATGCCAATTCCAACAGTATGTGGCCCGTCATGAGATCCATCATGGTTTGAGAGATATGCTTGTTCGAAAGTCAAAACGCCATTAAGTGGGAAAATCCCCCAAAGTATGATGATGTTGGAACATTATATTAGTTGTATTATGGCACACTTCATGAAGGAAAAGAAGATAATTCTATCTAATTAATTAAGTCATCAAAATACATTTTTGGTTAAAATCTTGGATGGAAAAAGTAAAATTTGAATTTTTGTGTGGTCCAAAATGAGAGGGATATTTTGGCTCCAAGTTTTAAATTTTAAATTTAAATATTTTCCCTCCTTGTTGAAGTCAGCCCTCTAAGAGGCCTATTTTCCTCTATAAATTTATGCCTCTATCCTTCAAATTTGAAGAAAGAGAAATTCAATCTCCTTTGAAATGATTTTTGACCCTGTGGAAGAAAGAACTATCTCTAGGAGGCACAAAATGTTTTTGTTTGTTGTTGTGGTTTGGCAAGGGTTTTGTTGGGAATTTATGTGGTTGTTTAGCTTCGTTTAAAGATTGATTTGTAAGAACTAATATGGTGTTGCTCTGCATAGGTCTCTTTCTAGCATTTATGGGATTCCTCAATGAGCTTTGTTGACAATTGATTTAACCTACCTTTGATCTCAGTGAGGACTACTTATTCAAATCTATGGCCTAGTGTAATTCTCATTAGTTTTCAAAAAAGGAACAAAAAATCATAAACGTTGGCACTACGTAGCCTTATCTCTAGTTGCAACCTTCAAAACGTTGTGTTGTCTCATCACTAAAATTATTGCAATCTACTCTATACTTTGACTAAGGGCATGCATACTCTACCTAGAAAAGGTTTTGTAACATATTTGAAGTTGTTGAGGTTTGGATGGTTGAAGGTGTACCAACCTAGGGCACATTCTGAACAACCCAAGAATCAAATTTTATATTGATCCATAACTTGAACCAGATTCGACCTCCTTCCTATAGATTTGGTTCGAACACTACTTTGGTCATAATTTTTTATCAGTGGGTTGAATTTGTGGAGATTCTTTTATTGAACTGAAGCTTGTTTCAAACTGTAGCTAGCTCTATTTGAAAGTCTTAATATTGGCCTTCTCTATGGAATGTTCCAACACTAATCACACTAAGATTAAGCTCTCTTCGTTTCAAGGATTTTTCTATCCAAAATCTCAAGGACGGTGTATGAAGAAGATTGAAATCATCATTCTTCTCGATGGATAAGTTTGATGTATGGTAAGTTTTAGTTGTTTGCAAAAGAGAATAAAATTTTTAAGCTAGAATCTGTGGGTACTTATGCTCCTTCTTGTTGAGAAATCAGGAGGCTTGCAAATTAGATTAAATTTCTCTTTCTTTGATAACTGCTTGTGAAATTTGTTGGCTTCATATTAATTTAATTAAGTTATTCTTCATCAAACAATTATCAAATGTACAAAACATGAAGATCACAAGAAAAAAAATAGTGAACACAAGATATAGGCTCCAAGCCAGGGTAAGACCCCTCAAAGGGGAAAATCCAAAAATAATTCTCTTCCTATAGAATCAAATCAAAGTGAGATATCTAAGACCCATGACCATAGAAATAATCCATCCCTTTTAGATACAAAATCATAGTCCTCATGTAAAAAAACTAATCAACAATAAGAGACTAGCAACAAATCTTCAATTAGAGATGTGATAAGGAAAAACTTTGCAACAACTATGGTGAAAATTCCATGTAATAAAAGTTAATAAAGGAAAAATAATAGCCATTTTTATGGGACACTTATTCCAAGCTAAATGTTGGGAAAAACATCCTAGTGTGGGTATTCATTTGGTTTATTATGCCTAAGGAAATTGGCAAAGGAAATGTCAAAGGATTTGGAAAGGCAAAATGACATTTTTGGCAATTTATTTATGAAAAAAATGGAAATTAGGAATAAAGGAAGGTGAAAAGTCACAGGTATCATGTGAGGAGGAAAATGAAGGAAATAATTGAAAATGAAGAAAATATATTCCATATTAATAAAAAAGCTTCTGAGGATTACTTGGTACCTTTTTTCAGTTTAGTTTTGGAGCTCTCTCTCTCACTCTTGGACACAAAGTTTTCTTGGAGCACTTCAAAATTGGATCAAGAAAGGAAAAGAAGGCAAAGAGGAAGCAAAGATCAAGCAAGGAAGAGCAGGATCAAGTAGCTACAATGGGTTTACTTGCAGGTATCGATTTGCATGTGTGATTTCCTTGCTAGATTTGGCATGCGTGGTTATGCATGTGTGTTCTTGGTTCTCTTTTTGTCATGGACATGGGTTTTTCCAGTTTTGACAGTGTTCTTTAGCCTTGCCTTGCCATTTCCAAATAGCCATGGTGAGATGGGGGTCTCATGTTTTCATTGAGCTAGATTTCCAGATGGATTTGAAACTGAGTGAGGTGGTTGACTAAATGAAAGAACACATGGCCTAGTGATCCCTGAATCGGACTGTGGATTGTGGTAAAGCCACTGGCCTAGTGACCCCTGAACTGGGATGTGGGTTGCAATAAAGCCAAGTATTGTTTGCCTCGTGAGCCTAGGAATCCTCGACCTATGATTGTTGGGATACACAATAAATCCTAGAGGTGGTTGCCCTTGATTAGGCCTAGGAATCCTTGTTGGTGAATGGTGGGATATACAACAATGCCCGAAGGGTGGTGTCTCAATTATGGCCTAGTGACCCCTAGATCAGACTGTGGGTTATGGTAAAGCCTAGAGACTAGGAGATAGGAAAATTCCTCACGGTGTAGGTGGAGAAATACGATGGCATCCATGCTTGTTTATGGCTTAGTGATCCGGTGAGGATTACGGTAAAGCCTGATTCTATTGATGAGGGTGAGGTGGTTTACCTCAGGAAGCCCTAGTTGGTACTTTTGGTTTAAGATGCACATTCATGCTTGGCTCAAAAGAGACTTGGCTCAACCAATCTACGTTTGAGTGGAACATGGTAGTCCCATACTGGGTTGGATTTTTCAATCACTATAAGAGTTTCTCTACTTGGTATTTTATGAGAAAATGTATTGGATTATATGTGCAATTTAATGAGCAATGAATATATGACCTAATAGATGATAATGCATGTAATGTGATAAGGCACCAATGCTTCTTAGTGATTCTCAAATAAGTATGAGACCCTTATGCTCAGATTTGTTGTTTAAACCTGTAGAATGCATAATTATGATATGTTTTACGAAATGCGTCTCATGGCTAGTAGGGGTCCAGTCAAGTCCTTATTTAAAAATTTGCATTGGCAGCTGTGTCTCTATGTATCTTTTCATTAATGTGAATTCCATGAAGTTCTGGGCAGCGACTGGGTCCTAGCCTTGGAATTTAGCCTTAAATTTCACAGTCGCTGGCATAACACTAGTAGAAAAAGGCTACAGTCGCACTTAGGTAGGCTCGTGGGAGAGATTGGGACCCTGAGTTGCTTGGAGGACTTGGCAAGGGAACAACTAGGGCTCTAGGTCCTTGAACTATTAAGTTTACTCAAGGGTTGGTCACCTGGAAAGGCGGGGTAGCTCTTGGAGGTCTTGCTAGATGTGTGGATGGTCATTTTGGTTGTGTTTTTTCAATTCCACTTCCATAAGGTGACCTAGGAAGTTAAATTAGATCATAGTATGCTCTCATCACATGTTTAATCTAGTTGGCCAGTTACTTGGGTAGATGTGGGAGGAGGGTGTTACAGAGTAGCATAAAAGCATGGTTCACCCCTTGGACTGGATGGGTGGTGTTTTGGTCATGCATTAATGTCGGTTGCATATGTGTTCTCATGCTTGTGGTCTATGTATTGGTTGTGTATGCATGGTGTTGGTTATGGTTGCAGTTGTGTTGCCATGTGAAAATTTAATTGTGTTGTTGTTGGATGTGTTTATCATGAGCCTATGTCAGTTATGTGCTACATATTCATGTCGGTGTTTGTATGTAAGGTTTATGTGTGCGTGTCATACATATGTTGTTATGCATACATTGATATGGGTGTTGTTTTCATGAATGAGGTCAGGATGTTTGGGTAGTATGGTCATGAATTTATGATTGGACTATAGTTAGGATGATATCTACATGTTTTTATGATTACTTTTAAACATTTATTGTGCTAGTCTGGTCAGTCTTGCAGATGATATATCCACCCCAAGTTATACTAAGGTACATTTGTTTGTTTATGATTTGGTTTAACTGACATAGTGTGCCTTGCAGGAAGAGATCAAGATGACTAGCAAGATGGTAGACTATAAAGATTCTCCATAGGAATCAGATGAGCAGCGTGGTGTTGGGCACTCTTCTGAATTAGCAGACACATTGAGGAGTTTGAAGGAAGAAATAAGGAGTTTCAAAGCAGATAATGACTGAATCATGTAGGCACAAGAGAAATAAGCAGAAGTCAATGTAGTAATCCTTTAGAATTTGTCATGCTTGTAGATATAGGGACCACTCCAGATCAGCTATGGACATGAGAATGGGACTAATGGGGCATATGGCAGTAGGTCTCAGGGTGGTCACAGGTCAGATAGAGATGACACGATAAGAGATGGTATATTCTTGGATACTCTAGATAGGAGAGGTGATGGACACATGTATTATTCTAGTTATGCTTCTAATAGGCACTATGATAATAATCACTATCACCATTATAAGAGAAGTGATAGGGGATATGTGCTAGATGAGTTTAAGAAAGCAAAGCCACCAAATTTTGGTGGAGAGTTGAATAATCCCGAGGAAGAAGAGGCTTGGTTACTTGGTATGGATAAGTTCTTTGAAGTGCATGAGTATACAGAGAATATGAAGGCCATAATTGCTATCTTCACTCTGAAAGGTAAAGTAGACATTTGGTGGGAAGATGTAGACTGGGTCAGAGACATCATGACAGAGGAGTTGAGTTGCCATGAATTCAAGAGCCTCTTCAGAAAGAAGTACTTGTTGGAAAGGTACTACAACAAAAAATCCAAGGAATTCTATGAGCTCAAAATGGGATTGATGACAGATGAAGAGTATGTGACCAAGTTCTTGGAGCTATTGAGGTATGTATCATATATTAAAGATGAAAAGGATAATTTTTAGAGATTTTTCAGTCGATTTCCATTAGCATTTAGAGATTGGATTGAGTATGATGAGCCTCAATCACTTGAGGAAGTTATTGGGAAAATAAAGCATTGCTATGAACAATCAAATTGTAAGAAAAAATCTTAACAAGGATGGAAAGGGAAAGATAAAAGTAAAGGATAATGGCAACAAAAAAGAACAAGTCCTTAGAATGTAGAAGATAAAGAGAATGTTGTACTGCATAAGAAGTTCAATGCAGCTAGACAGGGACATGGGTCACACCAACATAATAGAGGTGATGGTACAAGGTGGTTGGAGTGTTGGACATAGTGGTAAAGAGAATCTTAAGACGGATTGTCCACAGAATCATGGTGGTAGGCCTCAGATCTATAGTGCACAGGAGGCACAGACTGTTGGGCATGTTGGGCAGAGAATTCCTCATATCCATGCAACGTTGGATAATAGGCATGCAAATAATCAAGAATCTATCATTGAGATAGATGGTAATATTTGTGATCAAGTTGTTTCTATTTTTATTTACCTTGGATCTAATTATAGCTATATTAGTCCTGACTTGGTGGATAAGTGTGGTTTGAATGAAGAATTGCATGTAGAATCTTGGTTAGTATAGTTGGCTACAGGTATAAAGAAGAGAGTTCATCATTGGGTAAGATATTATGCATTTGAAATGAATGGTACACCTACAACAACACATATGAATGTACTACCATTAGGGTCATATAGTATGATTTTGGGTAAGGATTGGCTATATCTTCATAGGACCAAAGTGGACTTTTATGAAAAATCCATTGAGTGCTTGGATGACAATGGGGAGCAGAGAATCTTGCAAGGTAAGAAGAAAGAAACATCAGTTAGGATGGTGACAACTATGTAGGAAAAATACAGTCACAGAAAAAGGTGTGTGCTATTTGCAGTACACATTTCTAGTGACAAAGGTAAGGAGGATGAGGATGTGGATATATTGAGCAAGTACATGATCTTGTAGCAGTTTCAGGATGTGTTTCTAATAGAGATTTCAAAGTTGCAACCTCATAGGGAAGTAGACTTTTCTATTGAGTTGGTACCAGGAGTAGCACTAACATCAAAGGAACTGTAAAAAATGAGCACTCCATAGCTAGTAGAGTTAAATTTTCAGTTGAAGGAAATGCTTGAAAATGGATACATTAGGCCAAGTGTATCACCTTGGGGTGCACAATATTATTTGTGAAGAAGAAAGATGGTACTCTCAGGTTATGCATTGATTACAGACAGTTGACCAATGTGACCATCAAGAACAAGTACCCGTTGTCGAGGTTTGATGAATTATTTGATCAACCAAAAGGAGCAACGGTGTTCTCAAATATTGATTTGAGATCTGGATATCATCAAGTACACATAAAAGAAGAGGACATTTTCAAGACATCTTTTTGGACTAGGTATGGGCATTATGAGTTTGTTGTACTTCTATTTGGTTTGACTAATGCCTAATCTGTCTTTATGTGCTTGATGAATAGTGTGTTGCGTCCTTATCTGGACAAGTTTTTTATTGTATTCATTGATGACATTTTCATATATTCTAAGAATGAGGGAGAGCATGCCGAGCATTTAGTAGTAGTGTTGAGACTACTGAGAGAGCATTAGTTGTATGCTAAGCTTAGTAAATGCAACTTCTTTCAGATAAAGGTACATTACTTGGGACATGTCTCCATGGTAGGCTTAGCAGTAGATCCAGAGAAGATAAGAGCTATCATGGAGTGGGAAACTCCTAGAAATGTAGATGAGGTAAGATCATTCATGGGGCTAATAGGATATTAGAGGAGGTTAATCAAGAACTTCTCTCAGATTGTGTATCATATTACGTCATTGTAGAGGAAAGATAAGAAATTTGAATGGATAGAGGAATGTGCAACAAGTTTTGAGCAATTAAAGCAGTTGTTGAAAAATGCTCCAGTGTTAAATATTGTAGACCTAAATAAAGAGTTTGTAGTGTTTACAGATGCTTAAAAGAGAGGACTTGGTGGAGTCCTCATGTAGGAGGGATAGGTAGTATGTTATGAGTCACAAAAACTAAATGAGCATGAGCATAACTATCTGACACATGATCTTGAGTTGGAAACGATCATCCATGCATTGAAGATGTTGAGGCACTATCTTCTTGGCATGAGGTTTGTATCGATGAGTGATCATAGTGGGTTGAGATACTTGTTTAACCAACCGAATTTGAATGCCACGAAATCTAGATGGTTGGCCACGATCAATGAGTTTGACTTTTAGATCATGTATATCAAGGGTGAAGAGAGCACAGTTGTACATAGTCTTAGCAGGTGGATAGAGGTAAATCACATTGCAGCTATGAGTTATTATGGGATAGTCTTGACGGTGCTAGACCCACCAACATGTCAGAGGATATCCCAGGTAAGAAGTGCCAAATAAACCTCAAACTGTTTGGAGTAGGAGTCCCTGCAGTGGGTAGTAAAGAAATTCCTTGACTGTGATATCACATAGAGGTAAGTGTGATATCTTTGTCGGAAGTAAGTGTGTGACCTTGTAGCAAGTCAAGTGAGATGCATGGGGGTTCTAACACACGAAGGGGAAAAGGAAGTGTGTCCCTTACAATCCTGCAATAGTAAGCAACCTAAAAGGATCACACGAGTGGAATGATGTCACAAGGTGGAAAGAAGAATAGTCCACAAACCAAAGTGACGGGATAAACCAACAACACGTCTGCAACAAGATTCATACAATTGCATACAAAATAGTTCATGAAAAAATGCGTAAGTTAAATAAAATACATTTCTAAAGCAACCAGAATAGTCCAACTACAATAACAACATATGCATGAAAACATGTTGGCTGCGTTATATATATATATATATATATATATATATATATATATATATATATATATATATAAAGTGAAATTTCCATCCATACATACACCATTGACAACCACTAGCCCCGTAATTGGAACATTACTGTCAATGTCGCCTACTATTCCAAAGAGATTTACTCACTCTACGCTGTGGACAATCCAAGGCTCGTCACAATACTCTCCAAGCCTTCTCTAAGCAATCCCTAGCCAAAATATTGGCTCCCAAAAACTTGGACTATGATTTATGAGGTTCTATATATAGAAAAGGGTGGATGGCCCTAGACATTCCCCTTTGACTCTTGGATTATCCTCATGACTCTTCAAAATACAATAGTGATTTTTCACATTCCACTAATGACACTTGGAATTTCACTTACAACTTATTTACAATAATACAATTTCCACATATACTCATGTGGGAAAAAAATAGTCTTGAGTCAACTTGAAAAGACAAACAACATCACTTGGGGCCTTGGGGGAAGACCAACTTGGTAACCTCCTCACGACGATCTTCGGTGACGAACTGATACCAATCTTGGTACTGCACTATTGTGTCCCTTTACTGTTTGATGACATCTTTGTCAAACCAGACTCTTACATCCATGGCTTCTGGGTATATGGTTCTAAAACCTCTGTCCAAATCATCCTAAAGCATGCTTAGCATTGTCCTGAGTGTGGCTGGACCACTGATGTACCTTTTCATGTTCTCTATGCTGAGCTGAAATTCATCAAGGGTGGCTTCACGCATTAGTTTCTCTATGTACTTGTCGACATCCAGCAACACTTGGTTCTTCCTCATGGTCTGGGTGAGGGTTCTGATGGAAGGGATCTTTTCCGTTCACACTATGATATCCAGACTCCTGAACAACCGTGCATAGGAAGCCTCAATGCTAGTGATGAGTAGAGGGAGTTGCTCATAGTTTTGGATCAACATATGAATCCGTGCTTTGTCTAGCTCAGCCTCTGGCTTCATCCTCTTGTGCAAGTAAAGTGGGGCTCCCTTGTACCTCATTGTCCATTCTTGGATGTGCATAATATAAGTGTGAATGTATTTGAGAGTTTGGGTTGTCTGTGCACACTGCTACTAAAAACCGTATAAATGGACAACTGCTTTACGCATGGTGACAAATATTATATACACTAACTGTACGGTTGCCTCCAAAGTGGATATATCTGCCATTATTTCTTTCTTCATCTCTGTCATGGTGGATCCTGCAGATTTCTCTGTTCTTTGCATGGCCTCTTACAATTCCTTCACCATTTGATCATTCTCTTCTATCAAGAACTTGATTGTTGAACTCAGGGCTTCTGAAAAATCCTTAGAAGCCTTGGCCATGGCAACTGGATGTCTTCTAACATATGGTATAATGACCCTTTCTTCTGTGTGGGCAGGTGATGTATGATCATCCAGGAGTTTCTTTCTTTGTGCCTATACAATCCTCTGTTGTGTCTCATCAAATTCCAAATTGTACACATCCGTCTCTGGATCATCATCAAGGAGAACAACTTCTCCTTGCTCTCTCGGGACTAGTTCTGGTTCTAGAGGTGGCGAAGACTCTGGTGCGATCGGATTCCCGTGGCATGAGATAGATGTCATGATCCTCTAGCTCTTGTTGCGTATCCATGTTTGTTACCTCAACCAAATGCTCAACCTGTTGAGCAAGTTCCCAAACCTACACCTTCTCACCCTCTTCATCATCTGTTGGTTGCTTTTCTTTCTCAACCTGTATTTGTGCAGTTTTCTCTATCAATGCACCTTGTCCTTCTTCCTATTCCTGTTTCTGCCTTTCTTCCCTTTCTCTCCTGCTGAGCTCTTGTTCTGATTTCAACTTCTTCTCTGTTTCCTACAATCTCCTTTCTATCTCTTCCAACCTTTTCTTCTCTCTTGTCTTCCATTATACTCTCCTTTCTTGATGTTGCCTCTTTGTATCTATCTCCAAAGCTACTCTCTCAATGAGTGGATATTCTTTGAACTTATAGATTTCCTCAACCTCTGTGCTCTCGGCAATCTTCCTATTACCTTTGTCTTGCTCCAGTTTGCTACTAACTGCTGCTATTGTTGTTGCTTCATGTGTTTCTGCTTCTTGTAGTTATACTTTCCATTCTATAACCATGTTGACTGGTTCATTAAGCCTAGAGAAGTTTTAGTAATACCTCCAAGGATCTTTCTCTAGCCAATGACATGCCCTGTGGACCCATGGGAAGTACACGTTCACACAGTGGTTCTTGCATATGCAGTGAGGGTCATATGGATTGAAACTCTTGGTGCTGAACCCAAACTTATTCAAGTCTTCAGCCTTAACATTTGCATCTTTCAAGGTACAGATCTTGTACAACCCAATCCGTAAAAGAAGAGTGGGACATGGTGCCTTCCTCTTGTGCAGTCCTACTGATAACCCTATGGAGATGTGGTATGCAACCTCTTACATGACCAACTTGTCCATGGAAAGCCTCGGTAACTCATGTGGAGGCTTCTTCATGACAAACATCGTGATTAAGGTGCCATCAGGTGAGTTGTTACAATTTGTAATGTTAAGCAATGCCTTCACGGATTACTGGGACATGCAAGGTGGATCTTGCTCAAATACCATCCTATACAATGAAGTGATGAAGTTGTCAGACAACCTCACCATGACTCTGTGGTAGATACAATAAGAGAGAAACTTGCAATAAAATTCAAAACTTCCTCTGATGGTGTCCATGTCCAACCCATGCTAGGGAACTATTGTTGGGCACAGATTGCATCAAGCAGGTTTGCAGACATATAGAATCTCACTTTTGCATCATTATGCAGATTCCAGGAATTTGACACATGCACTTTCAGCTGAAGAGCCAACATGTCCGACCAATTGAAATGCCTTCCTTCATTTTCCAACTAATCTAACATAACCTTCCAAACTCTATGGGAAGTTCACCTTGCTCTCTTGACCATACAAGCAACATGAGGATATGACCAAGAGTTGGTAAGCATTCCCGAGTGACTTCATCTTATAGACCTAGTTTGGTGTCATCCTGAACTTCGATGGCTCTTTTACCCAACGCTTCATGATATCTCTGGATTTTCTGTTGCCTCTGGGAGTGAATAACAATGCGTCCATGTAGTTCACCGGCTGTGGCAAGTGATACATATGATGATAGTTTTCCATCCTGGAGGTGGCAAGTTGTGTCCCACTGGTATTGCTCAATGTCATCATCTCAGGATTGGTATGTGAGATAACCCAGTGAATGATATCCACGCACGGAAGGCAGGGTACCTTCATGCAACCTTGTATAAGCCTGACTTGTGAATGTTGACATAGACTTGTTGATATTCTAGATCTTCCTTCAAAGTGCTTGCAAATATTTCCTTTATTTATTTCCATGTGACCTTCATGTTCTTCTCTATGAAAAAATGTGTCTACATAGATGGGCAAGTTCATTGGCACATGTTAAACCATGTCTCCAGTGCTACTCTCTACAATGCCATTTGATCTAGCTCTCTTGGAAACCATGATGCCTGTACTATTGAGAGACTACTCAACAACTGATGTACCTAGAGACATAGCAGACACTCACGAAAAGTAAATGCCAGTTTTAAAAAAACACAAAAAAGTTCAAGGATCGAATATGGAACAAAGTGGGTGACTGTTGGGAAAGATTGTGCAGGAGTGACTCTCAGAGGCTGACAGACTGTCAGCTGGAACTTCACATTATGTAGGCCCAGCTTCCAGTGAGACTTACTGCTGACTGGAACTGTGCAAAGCGCAGTCTAGATGGGTTGACTATGGACTGGAACTATGCAATGTGCAGTTCAGTCTAGCTTGACTGTTGGTTGGGACTGCACATTGTGCAATCCTAGTGGGCAAGATTGTGTACTATCTCCTAGAACTTTTCAAAGAACAGCTAGGTGCTAGTGAAAAGAAATTTATGTGCAATTCCAAGAGCCAAGGCAGAGCCTTGAGTTCCGGGAATGCATAGTGCATGCCGGGAAAAGAAAGATCTTAGCCAAGGAAACCCATATCTACCCAAGGGCAACTGGAAAATGAGTAGATCTGATTACATGAGTGAAGGATGGTGCAAATAGGAGTGAATGGTCATGCATGGAATCAAAATCAATGCAAGAATCAATTAAACAGACAAACAATAAAGCTGGTGGTGAGAGTTGCCACAATGATGACTGTTAGTGCAAAAACAGTGTTATGCACGTGATTCTCAAGAAATACAATGCAAAACTTGAAACATCACTTCTACAAGTTAAAATAAACTAAAAACCAATGGTCGTTCAGTAAAACATGCAAAACAACACTCACATAAGTCAATGAAACAAAATCGATAGAAAAAGAAGCAAAAGACTTGAAAAGCGAAACTTACCCGGAAAAGTTGTGCCGACTATGCTGAAGGTTCCTAAATACCTTGAGAATGCCAGAGCTTCAAGATTGAATGTGTAGAATGAGCTCTGGGGTGTCCATTAAACAAATTTGGTAGATTCAGGGTTTATGATGTGCATGCAAAAAATCTAGGAAAAAGTGACAAGTGGTGGGAAGTTTCTAAAATCAACTTGAGTGTAACTCCCAGTGCTTAAAATAGATCTCTATTTTTAGGGATGATTTTTTCTTTTTTGCTTTTTTTCTTTTTTGGGAAAGGATGCCATGCATGCATGGGAAGATTGCACAATTATGGAGGGAACTGGGCAACTTTCCGACACATGCATCAGGTAACAGCTGAAGGAATTCTTTTTTGAAATTCATGGGTCGAGTGGCTTAGGATGCCTCTCATGCTCTGCGTAATTTCCCAACTAAAGACAAGCTTCTAGTTGGGTTTGTGCAATTCCTAAGCATAATCTCAGTGTCGAGATGTTTTGCACAATTTCTCTTAGCAAGGTTGCTTGCTGGACTGCTCTTTGCAAATCTGGAGAGTAGGGCTGACTGCCAAGCCACTTTGTGCAATTCCTGAGAGCAAGGTAGGCTTCCCTCTAGGACTGCATATTTTTCCAAGACAACGTAAGAACCAGATGTGAACCAAGTCACGGGGTCAACTTGTGGTTGGTCAACAGAACAAGTAAGTGAACACAAGTTGCAAAGCGAAAGATAACTTCAAATGAAAACACAAGTACCTGAGCAGTGAAAGACATGCTACTAAGATTTCGAGGAGGGATGTTCCAAAACAAAGTGAAAGAATTTTTTTTAGGGTGGTTGTAGCTGCTACAACATTAGTGACACATTGGTAGAACTCCAGCTCTCTGTATGGACCTTGTTTTGTCTCTTCTGGAAGTATTGTTCGATTATTTGACCATCATGGCTTCCTCACTAGCTTGAGTTAACAATATAGTCCAGGTCATTCTCTTGATCAGTCTACACACATACCAAGCCAAGTCAACTGAGTTGTTTCAATTAGGGGAGAGGGTTATATTGATGCACAAGTAATATGACTGTCATAATTTTAGTTTCATCCCTGGTGTTGCTCCGCTACTAGTAGGTCTAGATAGTACATGATGGAGTCATGCAGGAACACAAGCATCACTTTTCTGCTAGTGAGCTTGGTAATTACCCCAATGGAGTTACTTACATCACCTATCTGCACAAGAAGCCTTTCTCTTCTTTCACTTTTGTTTTATTTTTTCATTTTTTCATTTTCAGAGAACTTTGCATAGGAACTTATTTATTTCATAAGGTGGAAGAGGGATCCTAACTTATTAAGAGTAGAAGAGGTTGTTCCTTCAGAGAAGTATGTTATATATACCTCTAACATACTTGTTAATGTTTCCCCCCTCACCTTACTCTACTTGACCGAGTTGACAAGGGTTAACCATATATAGAAAAAATGATTAGAGTAGGTGGTACTAGTTAAAAGTGAAAGCGCCGTGTTTTCACCAAGACTCACTCTAAACATAATGTATTTTCCATCAACGTATCATCAATTGAAGACAACAATCTCTTCATAAAGAGAGCGGATAATAGATAACCAACTGTTGATAGTTATACAAGTCCTCTTATGCTTCACCCTTCTTGTCTCAAGAGCCAAACATGCTTTCATATGAATTCCTATAGGTGCATAATAAGCAAAAAAAACAAAAAATTGAAGGACATAAGTAAATGAAAGTGAAACAAGTAAGAAAAACAAACAAGAAAGCAATGCACACAAGAAAGAAAACACTACTACTACTCCTATGCTAAACAGTGCATGGCCTTATTCACGTAAAGTGATACTTCCAATGCAGTCACCGATGCATTGGTTGGCCCATGTTGGTGAAGGCATGGTTGACAATAAACATACACAAGTAAACCAACACACTAGAAAGATATGATAGTGAAAACCAACATGATTGAAGTTTAAAGGTGTCCACAAAAATAAAATAAAAAATAAAATAAAAAAATAAAAATAAAATTATATATATATATATATATATATATATATATATATATTAATTAAATGTACAAGACAAACACTCTGCGGATGTACCATGGTGGTGAAACACACCATGCGCAGACGATGAGCATGTACACTCTTTTGACCATGACAAATGAGAAAACGTGAAAAATCAAGACAACTTTCGCTTAGAAAGAATGCTCGTTGTGTATGATTCCTCCAATGCATGAGTGATAGGATTGTACGATTCAAGTGGAGGATGTGAAATATATGGATGATATTGATCTTCAATGCAAACATGAGAGTGATGAGGAGCGTGGGGTGTTTCAATAGATTTATGATCAGAAGCGGAAATGACCTCAAGACAACAAGGACCTAACATAACCATCAACTCGAGCTGAAGTGCCTTGATAGCTTGAGGGGTTTCCACTTCATAATCAGGTAGATCGTCAAAGAGTGGTGGCTTAGAAAGATCAACAATGAATGAACCAGCATCATGATCGAATCAAAGAGTAAAGAGATCATGACAACCATGATCATAAAATTTGAGGTGTTCATCGACATCCTCATGATTTGACGAATCATATAGAGGGGTTTATGAGAAACAAGAATGTTCACCCTTTGAGTTTATAGAAATAAAAGATGATAGATTAGGAGGATTTGGAGAGAAAAATGTGTCCTCTCCACAATGTAATGACATACTAATAACCTGTGTGTCCTATGAATGGTCGGAATTAGAAACATTCGGGAATGAATTATTAGAAGACAAATCAGAAATGGAACAATCAAAAAAGATGTCAGGAAACATTGGATGAGGTACAAACAGAAGGAGGTTATCCTTCACCACAGGTTATTCTTCAGATTCCCACACATACTCATCATAAATGACAACGTAGGTTGGCTGCTCAATACCAACTCCGTCGACAACATGATCCTGGTGAACAACAAATGTGGAGTCTAGAATGGGAGAACATAACATAATAGAATCTCAAGGATCAAAGGAACGAGAGGATGGAGGTTGAGAGAACAAGTTCACATGACAACCAATAGGCTTGCAATCCAAATCTGTGAGATATCTAGAGCAGGTGGGATGGGAGGATGTGACAGTTCAACAAATGAGTTCACAACTTCTCGCACCTTGCACTATGGAGCTAGAGTTAATTGATGAGAAGCAGAAGGGGGGTCATTTGTGATAACAACCTTATCAGTCTTGAGTTTGGCAGCTCTAACACCGAGGTATGTTTGGAGGGGATCGAATGATTCTAACACATGCAGATTTTAGATATGTGAAGAAGATACTAAAATCTTTCATGAAGAAATTTCCAATCAATTTCATCTTCTGAGATTCGAAAAGCGAGATTGCGGAAGCGATCCCAAAATTGCAAAATGGATTCATCAGGTGCTTTCCATAATTCCATAATTTTTTTATTGAGTGATTTACGATCATAATGATAGAAAGCATGGGCCAACTCTCCGATCATCTGATCATAAGAGTGAATGGAGGTTGCGAGAAATGTGACACACCATTGCAGTGTGTGCCCTCAGAGCGTGAATGCAAACAATGAGCAGGAAATGTGATCCTCATGGATTTCATTTCTTTCATAGAAACCCATGAAGGCCACTCCATGACTAAGAAAATATGCTCCGCCTTCACCATCATATGTGAAACATGACAAGTCATTAAGGAGATCCTTCGACACTTCAAAATCACGTCCATGAGATAGACATGTCATAGGATTAACTGTAATGTAAGTCATGAAGAATGTGTAGAGATTCAAAACAGACTTTGAGGACTCAGCTTGTCATCTAGCCCTCCTTCTAGCACCAAAAATGTTGATGGTATTGGCCTCACCAACATGTTAAAGGATCTCCTCAGTAAGAATTCCCAACTAGACCTCAGACCGTTTGGAGTAGGAGTCCCAACAATGGGTAGTAAAGAAATTCCTTGACTGCGATAATGCACAGAGGTAAGTGTGATATCTTTGTCAAGAGAAAGTGTGTGACCTTGCAGTGAGTCAAGTGAGATGCATGGGGGTTCTATCACATGAAGAGGAAAAGGAAGTGTGTCCCTTATAAGCCTGTAAGAGTATGTAGCCTGAAAAGAACACACGAGCAGAATGACATCACAAGATGGAAATCAGAATAGTCCACAAACCAAAGTGACAGGTTAAACCAACAACACATCTAAAACAAGATTCATAAAATTGCATAGAAAATAGTTCATACACAAATGCATAAGTTAAATAACATACATTGCTAAAGCAACCAGAATAATCGAACTACAATAACAACATATGCATGAAAACATGTTGCCTTTGTTATATATATATAGTGAAATTTCCATCCATACACACACCATTGACAACCACTAGCCCCAATATTGGAACATTACAGTCAACACCACCTTCTCCTCCATAGAGATGTACTTGCTCTACGCTGTTGAGAAGCCAAGGCTCATCACAATACTCTCCAAGCCTTCTCTAAGCAATTCCTAGAAAAAAACTTGGCTCCAAAAAGCCAGGACTATAAGTTATGAGGTTATATATATAGAAAATGGTGGGGTAGCCCTTGACATTCCCCTTTGACTCTTAGAGTGCCCCCATGACTCTTCACATTACAATAGTGATTGTTCACATTCCACTAATGACACTTGGAATTTCACTTACGACATATTTACAATAATACAATTTCCACATATACCCATGTGGGAAAAAAATAAGCTTGAGTCAACTCGACAATACAAACAACATCACTCGAGTTCTTGGGGGAAGACAATATTGGTAGCCTCCTTGCGATGATCTTCGTTGATGAACAGATACCAAGCTTGGTATTGTGTTATTGTGTCCCTGTACTATTTGATGACATCTTTGTTGAAGCAGACTCTTGCCTCCATGGCTTCTGAGTATATGGTTCTGAAACCTCTTTCTAGCTCATCTTGAAGCATGTGTAATACTATCTCGAGTGTGGTTGGATCACTGATGTACCTTTGCATGTTATCTATGTGCAGCTGCAAGTCATTACTAGTGGCTTCGCTCATCAGTTGCTTTATGTACTTGTTGACATCCATAATGACTTGTTTCTTCCTCATGGCCTGGGTGAGGGTTCCGATGGAAGGGATCTTGTGCATTTGCACTATGATATCCAGACTCCTGAACAACCATACATAAGAAGCCTCAATGCTAGTGATGAAAGATGGGAGATGCTCATAGTTCTGGATCAACATTCAAATCCATGCTTTGTCTAGCTCAGCCTTTGGCTTCATCCTCTTGTGCAAGTAAAGTGGGGCTCCCTTGTACCTCATTGTCCATTATTGCATGTGCACAATAGCAGCGTGAATATCTTTGAGAGCTTGGGCTGTCTACATGCAATGCGCTGAAAACCATATAAATGGATAACCACTTTGTGCATGATGAAAAATATTCTATACACTGTCCGCATGGTGGCCTCCAAAGTGTATATCTCCACAACTATTTCTTTCTTCATCTCTGTCATGGTGAATCCTATAGAGTGCTCTATTCTCTGCCTAGCCTCTTGCAAGTCCTTCACCATTCGATCATTCTCTGCTATCAAGAACTTGATCGTTGAACTCATGGCTTCTGCAAAAGCCTTAGGAGCCTTGGCCATGGAAATTGGATGTCTTCTAACATCTAGCATACTCACCCTTTCTTATATGTGCATAGGTGATGTATGATCATCTGGGAGCTACTTTCTTAATTCTTGTCCAACCCTTTGCTATGTCTCGTCAAATTCCAAATTGCACACATTCGTCTTCGGATCATCATCAAGGAGAACAAATTCTCCTTGCTTGCTTGGGACTGGTTGTGGTTATGGAGGTTGCAGAGACTGTGGTGATACCTCGAATGCCCTCAGCATGATATCAATTTCTTAATCCTCTAGCTCCTATTCTGTCTCCATGTCTGTTTCCTCAACCAACTGCTCAACCTGTTGAGCAAGTTACCGAACCTGCACCTGTTCATCCTCTTCTTCATATGACGGATGCTCTGCTGTCTCAACCTGTATCTACGCAATTTTCTATGTTAGTGCACCTTGTCCTTCTTCTTGTTCTTGTTTCTTCCTTTATTCCCTTTCTCTCCTCCTGAGCACTTGTTTTTCTTTTAGCTTCTTCTTTGTTTCCTACAATCACCTTTCTGTCTCTTCCATCCTTTTCTTCTCTCGTCTCTTCCATTCTATTCTCATTTCATGATTTCCCCTCTTTGCATCTATCTCCAAAGCTAGCCTCTCAACAAGTGGATCTTCTTTGAACTTGTATCTTTGCTTAGCCTCTGTGATCTTAGCAATATTCCTCTTGACTTTGTCTTGCACGGGTTTGCTTTTGATTTCTGTTGTTCTTGTTGCTTCCTATGGTGTTGTTGCTTGTAATTCTACTTTCCATTCTGCAAGAATTCTAACCAGTTCATTGAGCCTAGAGAAGTTGTATCAATACCTCTAAGGATATTCCTCTAGCCAATGACATTCCCCATGGACCCATGAGAAGTATAGCTTCACATAGTGGTTCTTACATATGCAGTGAGGGTCATATGGATTGAAAATCTTAGTGCTGAACCCAAACTTATTTAAGTCTTCAACCTCAACATCTGCATATTTCAAGGTACATACGTCGTACAACCTAATCTGTAAAGGAAGAGTGGGCCATGGTGTCTTCCTCCTCCTACGCAGTCTTGTTGATAACCCAGTGGAGATGTGGTATGCAACCTCTTACATGACCTTCTTATCTGTGGAAAACCTCAGTAGCTCGTGCAGAGGCTTCTCCATGTCGAACATCCTGATGAAGGTGCCACCGGGTGAGGCATACCCATCTGCAATGTTAAGCAATGCTCGAGTTGCTTGTTGGGAAATGCATCGTGGATCTTGTTCAAATATCATCCTGTATAGCGGGGCGATGAAATGGTTAGACAACCTCACCATGAAACCTTGGTAGATGCACTCAGAGAGAAACTTGCAATACACATTTACAACTTCCTCTGATGGTGTCCATGTCCAACCCGTGCTAGGGAGTTGTTGTTGGGCACAAATTGCATCAATCAGGTATGTAGACATATAGAATCTTGATTCTCCATCCTTAGGTGAATTCTGGTCATTTGACACATGCACTTTCAGTTGAAGAGCCATCATGTCTGACCAGTTGAAAGGACTTCCTTCATTTTGCAACTGATCTAACATAACAACCCAACTGTGCGGGAATGTCTCCGTGCTCTCTTGACCATACAAGCGGCATGTGAATATGACCAGGAGTTGGTAAGCCTTCCTGAGTGAATGATTCTTGTAGACCTGGTTAGGTGTCATCCTAAACTTCGATGGCTATTTTACCCAACACTTCTTTATATCTCTAGAGTTTACATTGCTGTTAGGAGTGAAGAACAACGCATCCATGTAGTTTACCGGCTATGGCAAGTGATACATTTGATGATAGTTTTCAGTCCTGAAGGGGGAAAGATGTGTCCCACTAGTATTGCTTAATGTCAGGTTTTCCTTCAGGACTTTCTGGAACATACTTTAACTAGGCTATGGGGAATTAGGAAATGAAGTGAGTTCCCTCTTCCCTTGTTCGAGAGTTCGCTTACTCACCCTATAGACAATAAAGAGTTCTCGTCACGAGATCAATATGTTAGACAACCCAGTGAATGATATTGACGCATGGGAAGGCGGGTTACCTGCATGAAACCCTGTACAGGCTTGACTTATGAATTTTGACATAGACTTGTCAATCTTCCAAATCTTCCTTGAAAGTGGTTGCAAATATGTCCTCTATTTATTTCCATGTGATCTTCATGTACTTCTCTAGGAACAACTACATGTCTGCACATATGGATAAGTTCATTGGAACCTGTTTAACCATGTCTCCAGTGCTGATCTCTATAGTGTCCTTTGATCTAGCTCTCTTGGAAACCATGATGCCTGTACTGCTGAGAGACTGCTCAACAACTAATGTAACTAGAGACGGAGCAGACGCTCACAACTAGAAAATGACAGTTTAGAAAAAACACAAAGCACTTAAAGGATTGATCATGCAACAAACTGGGTGACTTCTAGGCAAGATTGTGCAATAGTGACTCTTAGAGGCTGAGAGAATATAATTTGGAATTTTGGATTGCGCAATCTAGCTACTAGTGAGACTTGCTAGTGACTGGAACTGTGCAGAGCACAGTCTAGCTAGGTTGACTGTGGACTGGAATTACGTAGTGCGCAGTTCAGTCCTACTTGACTGTTGAATGGGACTGCACATTGCGCAATCCTTGTGGACAAGACTAGGCACTGTATCCTAGAAATTCTTAGATCACAACTGGAGGCCACTGACATGCAACTTTTGCACAATTCTTGGAGCCAAGGCAGAGCCTTGAGTTCCAAGAAAGCGCAGTGCATGCCGGGAAAAGCAAGATCTGAGCCAAGGCAACTTAGATCTACCTAAGGGAAACTTGAGACCGAGTAGATCTGAATGCATGAGCAAAGGATGGTGCATATAACACATATTTCATTAAAATTGGAAAAAATTTATTACAAGGACATCACTAGAAATGAATTTTTTGGTTATTTTGAAATTCTAGATCCATTGTTTAATTATAGATTTATTGAAATATGTGTTATATATAATTGAATGATCCTGCATGCAATCAAAACCAATGCAAGAACCAGTCAAATAGACGAACAACGAAGTTGGTAGGGAGAGTCGCTGCAATGATGACCGTTAGTGGAAAAACAATGTTATGCATGTGGCACTTAAGCAAGACAACGCAAAACTTGGAACACCACTTCTACAAGTTAAAACAAACTATAGCGCCAACGGTCATTCAGTAAAACATGAAAAACAACACTCACACAAGCCAAGGAAACAAAAGTGACAGAAAAGTAGCAAAAGACTTGAAAAGTGAAACTTACCCAAAAAATATGTGCCGACTATTCCAAAGGTTCCTAGATGCCTCGGGAATGCCAAAGCTCCAAGATTGAATGTGTAGAATGAGATTTTGGGCATCCATTGAATAGATTTGGTAGATTTAGGGTTTATGATGAACATGCCCAAAATCTAGGAAAAAGCGACAAGTGGTGGGACGTTTCTAAAATCAACTTGAGTGTAACTCCTAGTGCTAAAAATAGATCCCTATTTTTTGGGAAAGGATGTCGTGCATGCATGCGAAGATTGCGTAGTTCTGGAGGGAACCAAGCAACTTTCCGACACATGCATTGGGTAGAAGTTGAAGGGATACTTCTGTGCAATTCTTGGGCTTAGTGGCTCTAGCTGCCTCTCATGCCCTATGCAATTTCCTAGCTGAAGAAAGCACTGCCAACTAGGTCTCGACGGTTCTTGAGCTAAATCATAGTGTCAAGATGTTCTGCACAATTTATCTGATCAAGGCTATTTGCGGGACTGCTCTGCACAATTTTGGAGAGTAGGGTTAACTGCCAAGCTACTTTGTGAAATTCTCGAGAGCAAGGCATGCTTCCCTCTAGGGATGCACAGTTTTCCAAGGCAACGCAAGAATAAGATGTGAACTAAGTCATGGGGTCAACTTATGGTTGGTCTGTAGAAGAAGTAAGCAAAGCCAAGCTGCAAAGAAAAAGATAAATTCAAATGAAAACACAAGTACCTGAGCAGTGCAAGACATGTTGCTAAGATTTTGAGGAGGGAGGCTCCAAAACAAAGCAAAGGAAAAATTTTGGAGGGTGGTTTTAGGCGCTACAACAAACAAACCTATAGGATTGGATTTTACAGGCAAGTCATCAGGATCATAGGTATAGAGAGCTTATGCACATGTTACAACAAAGTAGAGGTACATGTATAGGTAGTGGTACTTGTACTAGTACAGATGTAGAGGATGTGCACTATCATCTCTCAGTAGATGGCTTGATCAGATTTAGGGACAGGATATATGTGCTAGACAACAATGAGTTCAAGAAGATTATCTTGAGGGAGTTGCATACAAAACCGTATTCAGGTCACCCAGGTTACAAAAAGACATTGATAGTAGTAAAGAATTTTTATTATTGATCAAATATGAAGAAGGATGTGGCAGAGTTTGTAGCTAGATGTTTGGACTGTTAGCAGGTAAATGAAGAATGTAAGCATTCAAGTGGACTACTACAATTGATTGCAATTCCAGAATGGAAATGTGAGGCTATTTCCATGGATTTGATCACAGGTTTGCCGAGGACATTTAGACAACATGATTCCATTGTGGTGTTGGTGGATAGGTTGACTAAGGTAGCAGACTTCATTCTAGTGAAGACTACGTATTCAACTAGTTATGTGGCACATGTGTTCATTAGAGATGTGGTCAGACTGCATGGTGTTCTGAAGAAGATTGTGTCAGATAGGGATGTAAAGTTCAATTCCAAGTTTTGGAAGGAGTTGTTTGCATGTTTGGGCACATAATTGGCCTTCTACACAACTTATCATCCATAGACAGGTGGAAAGATAGAGAGGGTCAAAAGGATATTAGAGGATATGTTGAGGATGTATGTGATGCATCAACATCGAAAGTGGGAAGAGTATCTTTGAATCATAGATTTTGCTTACAACAATGGGTACCTGGAGTCTTTAAGGATGAGTTCGTTTGAGGCACTCTATAAGAGGAGTTGAAATACTCCCATTAATTGGAGTGATCCAGTGAGCATAGTGTTGGTTGGATCAGATATGTTAGTAGAAATGGAACATGAAATGTAGGTGATTAAAAAGAATCTAAAGGTAGCACAGGACATACATAAAATCTATGCAGATCAGAATAGGTTGTTAAAGGAGTTTCAGGTTGGGGAACAAGTGTACTTGCGTATCAAGCCCAAGAAGAGCTCCTAACAGATTGGGCCATATGCCAAGCTGGCGCCTCAGTTTTGTGGACCTTTCAAGATCCTTGAAAGGATTAGACCAGTAGCCTATCGACTTGCACTACCTCTGACAGTGAAAGTTCATGATATTTTCCATGTGTCATTGCTTAAGAATAATGTTAAAGATATTGATCATGTGACTGACTAGTCTGTAAACATAGTTCCATACCGATCAACCAAGAACTATTACCTCAAAACGGGTACTCGAGCCCAAAAATCCCAAAAAAACATGAAAAAACAACCCAAAAATAAAGTGTTGATTTTGCATCACCATTTTTTTCAGAGCAAAATTTCAATATTTTTTTAAAAATAATAGTAAAAAACAATAAAATCCATTTTGTTTGGTGCAAAAAACACATTGAAATCGAAAAGTGTTGATGTCGGAATAACATCTTTTTTTCCAGGGTACGTTTTTAACATTTTTTAATAATGACGTTAAAAATAAAATATCATGACTCTAAAAAACTTTAATTTTCCAATGATTTTCAAGCAGGACATTAACGATAAAATATCACATCTTTGAAAAGCTTTAAAATTCCAACGATTTTTAAGCATAACATTAAATTTAAAATATCACTTCTTTGAAAAAAACCTTAAAATTCCAACAATTTTCAAGCATAGTTTTAAGAAAAAATATTTATAATTGTTTTCAACCATAACATTATAAATAAAATATCATGACTTAGAAAAACATTAAAATCTTGACAATTTTTCAACCATGGAATTAAAACCAAAGATTATGACTACAAAACAATATTAAATTTTCAAAATGTTTCAAGCATGACATTACGGGAAAAATTTATGACTAAAAAAACTTTAAAAATTAACACTTGAATGAAAGAGTTATTATAGAAAGAGTAATTTTTTTTAAATGCTAAATGTACAGCGATTTTAAAATCTTAGCCTAAGACCACTTGACACATTGAAAATAAAAATAAAACTCAACTATCAAATTGCACATAATGGGATCGGGTTGTTAGGCAAGCATCAACATGGACACTACAATATATATATATATATATATACATATATATATATATATATATATGAAAACAAAAATTTAAATATTTAAAAAAATAAAAATAAACAATAATAACAAGTAATAGAACATAAAAAAATGACAAAAAATCAAATATAAAAAAATATATAATAACGATATAAAAAAACTCTAAAATGTAAAAAAAATTACCCATACCATGTAAAATTTTAAAAAAAAGAAAAAGAAAAAGAAAAGAGTAAAATAAAATAAAAAGCAAATTAAAAAATTAAAATTAAAAATTAAAAAATAAGAAAAATAAAAAAAGGTACAAAATGAAATACAACATTAAAAAAAATTTAAACTTGAAAAAAAAAATCCCCAGCCACCCCAAGGCCCAACCGATCAGGGGTGGCAAGGGGACATTGAGAAAAAATAAATTAAATTTCATAATATATATATATATATATATATATATATATATATATATATATATAAAGAGAATTAACTTGTAAAAATGAAAAATTTAAATAAAAAATAAATAAATTAAAAATAATATATATATATATATATATATATAATTTAAGAAAAAAAAAATCATTTTTTAAGTTAAAAATAAAAAATAAAAACATCATTTGAAAAAAAGGTAAATAATTACCAAAAAATAAAATAAAACAAAAAATAAAAATAAAAGAAATTTCAAAACAATTAAAAAAATTAAAATTAATATATATATATATATATATATATATATTATAAAATTTAAATTATAAAAAAATAAAAATAAAAAGAATTATTTAAATTAAAAACTTAAAAAAAATTAAATTGATGATGGTGGTGGTGGTGGTGGTTAACGTCGACTGAGACCAAACTTTGGTCTATCAGACCTAAAGAAATGAATTATTTTGTTTAATTTGAGATTTTATTCCTATGCTCAAAATGCTTGGAGAGAAGCCTCTCGAGATTACCGTAATTTTGACAACGTAAAAGGCTAGGAAGTTCAGTATTGCAACAAAGATTTTGAAACTGAGATCTAATGTGGTTGTACGCGGGGCACTTTAAGAGGAAGTGATTTTCATCCTTAATGTTTGTATTCTCACAGAGATGGTAGAACCTTTCCATCCATGGTGTTTTAGGAACTGCCCAATGACTCATTTCGCTAAATAAAATATATATAAATAAAAGAAATAAAAAAAAAAAAAATTTAAAAAATTAAGTGTGTAGCCTCTTGCCCACTGGTTGGGGGCCCAGGTGGGTGGTGAGGGTCGGGTGGGGAGGGGAGCGAGGTGAGGAAGAGAGGGGAGGGGGGTAGGAGAGGAGAGGGGAGGGTTGGGGGGGGGGGGGGGGGGGGGGGGGGGGGAATCGGCTTGCGGCCTCTTGGATGCTAACTGGGGGCCTGGGGCGGGCGGGCGGGCGGGCGGGGAGGGCTGCACGGGAATCAGCCTATGGTTAGGGGCCCAGGTAGGTGATGAGGGCCGAGTGGGAAGGGGGTTGAGGGAGGGTGGGTCGAGGGTCTGGCGAGGGGGCGGGGGTGTGCGTAGGGGAGGGCCGGTGGGGGAGGTAGGGGTAGTGTGGGAAGGGGAAAGGGGAGAAGGGAGGGATGGGTGGTTGTGAGTGGGTGGGAAGGTATGGGTGGCATGGAGGGGGTCAGCCGGAGGGGCATTTTTTTTTCTAATTTAAATTTAACTTAAATAATTTTTTTAAATGTTTTGAATTTTTTATTTTTTATTTTTTATTTTTATAATTTAATTCTTTTTTTAATTGTTTTGAATTTTTTGTTTTTAAATATTGTTTTTAAATTTTTATAATTTAATTTTTTTTTGTTATTTTCTTTTAATTTTATTTTATGTTATTTCCTTATTTTTATAATTTTAATTTAAAATTTAATTCTTAAATTTTTATTTTATTTTGTTTTTTCTTTTTAATTTTGTTTATTTAAATTATTTAATTTTTAATTTTAATTGATTTTTCTTTTTTAATTTTATTTTTTTATCGTACTTTTTTTTAAAATTTTTTTGGAAATTATTTTAAGTTTTTTTTCTAATGAGGTTTTTTCTTTTTTTCTTTTAACTTAAAAAAAAATTAGATCTTTTTTTCGTTTTAATTTGTTTTTCTTTAAACTATATATATTTTTTTGGAGAAAATTTTATTTATTTATTTCTTTATTGTTTTTTCGGTTAATGTTTTATTCAATTTTTTTATTTGTACAAGTTAATTTTGGTTTTTGTTTTACACTTTTATAGGTTTTTTGTTTTTTGTTTTTGTTTTTTATATTTTTTGTATTTGATTTTTTTTTTTTGTCATGGTTTTTAATTTTAATTTTAATGTTTTATTACTAACATGAAAATCACCAACATTTTAAAAAAAAATTATCCACAATTAATTCATTAGAAAATTTAAAGTGTAAAAAATAAGCCCTTTAAACAAAAAAGGTTGATGCTCATCAACACTTTTCAAAATCAAGATAAAAATCACTAACAAAAAAAAATTGTTCACACTTGATACATAAGCCCTCTAGAAAAATGTGTTGATGTTGCATCATCGCTTTTCAAAATCAGCATGAAAATCACTAACATTTAAAAAAAATGTTCATACTTGATACATAAAATAATTTAAAGTGGCAGAAATATGCTAAAAAAAGAAGAAGTTGTATTCTGAATCATCATTTTTCAAAATTGAGTGATTTTTTGCTACCTCAAAAAAAGGGGTACTAGGTCATTTTCTTGTTTGATCGGTAACTATGTTTGTATTGTTGCTGGAGCCAAATGGAGAATTCTAGATGGAACTGAGCAATTGCGCAGGTTAAAGTGTAGTGGAAGCACTTTGGGCCTGATGAAGCTACATGGGAGATGGAAGATTACATGCGAGCTATGTATCCTTCTTTATTCGCTAGTTGAGCGAATGTCTTTGATATATGTTTTGGGTATATGTGTTGGTGATGTTTTGGTATATGTACATATGTATATGGATATAAATACCACCATGAGCTATGTTATAAAACTCCAATAAGCGGTATGGGTGTCATGTTCTTATATTGTCATGTTGGTTTGCTTCTCAGCATGTTGATCATTTTAAATACTGTAACGAGCTAATTCATAAACCTCCATGGGAAGTATGTTTTTCTTTCAGCAGTCTTGCTGGTTATTGTTGTCGCTAAGCACTGAGGACGGTGTACCCCAAGGGGGAGGGTTCTATAATAGCCTGCTAAAAATTCCATGTAATAAAAGTTAATAAACACAAAATAATAGCCAAGATTATGGGACACTTATTCCAAGCTGAATGTTGGGCAAAACATCATAGTGTGGGTGTTCATTTGGTTTATTATGGCTAACGAAATTGGCAAAGGAAATGGAAAAGGATTTGGAAAGGAAAAATGACATTTTTGACAATTTATTTATGAAAATAATGGAAATTAGGAGAAAAGGAAGGTGAAAGGTCACAAGTTGCATGTGAGGAGGAAAATGAATGAAATAATGGAAAATGAAGAAAATAGAGGCTATATTAATAAAAAGTCTTCTGAGGATAAGTTGGTACCTCTTTTCAGTTCAGTTTTGGAGCTCTCTCTTTCTATTCTCTCTCTCTCACACTCTTGGACATGCAAAGTTTTCGTGGAGCACTTTAAAATTGGATCAAGAAAGGGAAAGAAGGAAAAGAGGAAACAGAGATCAAGCAAGGATGAGTAGGATCAAGCAACTACAATGGGTTTAGTTGCAGGGATCGATTTTCATGTGTGATTTCCTTGCTATATTTCGCATGCATGGTTATGCATGTGTGTTCTTGGTTTTCTTTCTGTCATGGGAATGTGTTTTCCTAGGTGTGATCATGCTCTACAACCTTGCCTTTCTATTTCTAGATAGCCATGGTGAGATGGGGTTCTCATGTTTTGGTTGAGTTGGATTGTCGGATGGATTCAAAGCTGAGTGAGGTGGATCTTTGAATGAAAGAACACATGACCTAGTGATCCCTAAACCAGACTATGGATTGCGGTAAAGCCACTGGCCTAGTGACCTCTGAACCAGACTATGCGTTGCAGTAAATCCAGGTATTGTGTGCCTCGGTGGGACTAGTAATCCTCGACCAGTGAATGGCGGGATGTACGGTAAAATATAGAGGTGGTTTCCCTTCATCAGGCCTAGGAATTCTTGCCGGTGAATGGTGGAATATATGGTAAAGCTTGGAGGGTGGTGTCTCAATTATGGCCTAGTGACCCCTACATTGGACTATGGGTTGTGGTAAAGCCTAGAGACTAGGAGATAGGAAAATTCCTCACGGTGTAGGTGGACAAATCTGGTGGCATCCATGCTTATTTATGGCCTAGTGTTCCAGTGAGGATTACGGTAAATCCTGATTCTATTGATGAGGGTGAGGTGGTTTAGCCTCGGGAAGCCTAGTTTGTTATTTTGATTTGAGTCCCACATTCATGTTTGGAATATGGTACGGGGGTGATTGGATGAAGAGACAAATGGGTCAACCAATCCACGGTCAGGTAGAACGTGGTAGACCCAGACTGGGTTGATTTTGCATTCATTAATAAGAGTTTCTTTCCTTGGTATTTTATGAGAAAATGTATTGGATTCTATGTGGCATTTATGGTTGTTGTATCCTCATTATTTCTGTTTTTTATATGATAGTTATGAATATGTTTTATGACAATGAAAATGCATGGTTGTCATCCCTTTTTTATTTGTGAATGAATGAGGAATGAATATATGACCTAATAAATGATAATGCAGCTAATGTGATAAGGCACCAATGCTTCTTAGTGATTCTCAGATAAGTATAAGACCCCTATGCTCAAGTATGTTGTTTAAACATGTAGAATGCATAATTGTCATATGTTTGGCGAAATGCCTATCATGGCTAGTAAGAGTCCAGTCAAGTCCTTGTTTAATAATTTTCATTGGCATCATTGTCTCTATGTTTCTTTTCATTTTTGTGAATTCCATGAAGTTCCGGGAATGACTTAGTCTTAGCCCTGGAAATTAGCCTTAAATCTCACAGTCAATGTCATAAAAAGGCTATAGTCGCACTCAAGTAGGCTCATGGGAGTGACTGGGACCATTAGTCGCTTGGAGGGCTTGGAAAGGGAGCGACTAGGGCTATAGGTCCTTGAACTGCTTAGTTTACTTAGGGGTTGGTCACCTGGAAAGGTGGGGTAGCTCTTGGAGGTTTTGTTGGATGCGTGGATGTTCATTTTGGTTGTGTTTTGTCGATTCCACTTCCTTAAGGTTACCTAGGAGGTTGAATCATATCTTAGTAGCCTCTCGTAACATGTTTACCCTGGTTGTACAGTAACTTGGGTAGACATGGGAGGAGGGTGTTACAAACTTCCACAAATAATATCTCAAGATAAACCATTCTTCAATTTCAGACTTGATCCCTTCTCTTCTTCATTATTTCTCTCTATGATATTTCAGATCCATGCATGCAAATTGTGTGTGTCCAAATGAGCTCAACTCACCCTCTATTTATACAGTCCAGAGGGGTTCGAATAGACATGTCCTTTGTTGCAGGGCCGACTTGGAAAGTTGGACTGACTTGGCATCAAGAGGTAATTGTGACCCAAATTACATATTTTAAAATTCTTTTTTCAGACTATAAATAAGCCTTTAAATTTGAACAATATAAATAATAATGAGCATGAAGAACATTCTTTAATAAATAATAATTTGACTTGAGCATGAAACCCATGCTTGAAAATAAATATATTTTTCTTTCTTTTTACTTTTTACATAAAATATATAATTACATAAGTACAATGACAATTATGAAGACCAAAACTAGTTACAATTTTCAAAACTCCACCTTAATTAGGAAGGTATTCATAATTCTAAAATAATGTACAATCATACTAAAATTGAAATATTCTCATAAGAAGAGACAAATTGATTAGCCATCTTCAACTTCATGACCAACATTGTCAACATAGCAAGGTCTTGACTAATAAGCTCTATCCCTCCACTAGATTAAAGAACACTTTTGGGGAGGCAATGACTATGTACATTGTCATCATTGTCTCTATTATCACATTTATTTACGTTTGATTTTTTTAATGCTGGCAATTACAGTGTCAACAAAATTTTGTAATAAACAAGAAAAAAAATTGATGATAATGGGACTATCAGTGATTTTTTAGTTCAGAAAATTATTCGAGAAATATTCTGACCATGGGAGTGTCAGCGTTATTGGGTATTCATTGATAACTAGACTATCAACACTTTTGTGAGTTCAGTAAATTTAAAAATGCACTGATAATGGGAGTGTCAATTTTATTATGTGTTTGAAAATTAAAAAGAAAAATGCGTTGACAATGGGAGTAACAACGCATTTTTGTAAAAATGGTCAGTTAAAACTCTATTTTTTCCTGTGTAGCATAGTACGTTTGCACACGCTTTCCAAAAAATTGAGAATGATTTTTTCAAAACCGAAAGAGGCTTTTGTATAAAATGGAACTATTTAAAAAAACTTCTCTCGGGTTTCTAAAAACTATCACGATTTTTTATTTTTTTATGGGATCACTAGACCCTATTTTTAGGAATTCATGAGGAAAAAGCTCATGGACAGTTGTTGACTTGGATGCCACCTCACCAAATTCGAATTTCTGATCCTTATCCATGACTCGAGAAATGACATAATATTTAGATGTAGATATGTTTGGAAAGTTTCATATTCATGTGCCTAAGAGATTTATACTTCTATTATTGGATTATTGTAATTATTTTTGAGCTACAAACCTGTTTTAGTTAATTTATTGTTTATATAAGAAAAGACCGCAGAAGAAGAAAGGATTTGATTTTATTTGAGATATGTCATCCTTTGTGTATTTTTGAGAAGATTTTCGTGAAAATAGTCTTCATGAGCAGGTTACAGAAATTATCATGTTATGGTTCCCTGTCTCTTTTTTCTTTGTTTTATACTTCCTCATGTCCAACAAAAAGAGTATGAGATTGGGATTCATATTTTATGCTCCTTTTTCTTTGTTTCTCAAGCATTTATAAATGTTTTTCAATTAACCATTTCACTAATCTCCTTCATTTTCTTTCCAAATTCCTTAAAGTGTAAAAGTAATTGTCACTACCCTACTTATGTGTTTTGATCATCGAAATTGTGTTTATATGTACTTGATTGGGTTAGAATCCATATCCAATGGTAGTATTTTTCACGTATCCCAACCAAACTTAATTATTTGATAAATATGGCCATAGGACTCAATTGGAAACCTTCTATTATAGTGACCTTTAGTAGTTTAGTTTTTTCTTAGGGATAGATCCCTCTCTAGGTTGAGGAGCCATCTTTCAACCTCAAAGAGGTTTGAGGTTACCTTAGAGGTTTTCCTGCAGCTGGGTTTCCTCTAAGATATAATAGTGTTAGAAGGTACATACCCCATTCGGATGTTCACTAGGTCTATCCTTTTAGACTATTCTTGTCTTGGATTACCTATCGTCAATTAATATCATTTTCAACCACTCTTACATTGGATAGATCTCCAATCCTTAAAGAGTGTCAGTCCAAGAGACTACTTCCTATCTTGGATTGCAAATCCTTATGGAGTATCTATCCCTTGATGCTTATCCAATCCGCCATTCTCCCTGTTAGTGCCTTTACAAATAGTTACGACTGTTAGTCCTTGTCTAGTGCATGACACATGGATAATACGATGTCCCTCATCTCTCCCTATCAATCAAGCAGACAAAGCTTGCTTTGTTTTGTCTTGTTCATCGATTTACTTATTTTTTCATGGAAATATTTAGGTAGTAGTTACATGGCTACTTCTTATTCTATCATCAGATCATTCTCAAGCTTCGATTTTTCATATTATATCTTCATGATAGGGTTTCTTGGCTCCTAAAAACATAATACCATAATAAACTTCAACCTTTCTTCATGCAATTTTGTCATCAAATGGTTTCATCCATCATCTTCAATGAGTCGATATTTCTTATAATTTCTAGCACATGTCAAAGTTATGCCTTGTTGTAATAGCCCTGGTCAAAATTCCATGTTACAATAAAGTTAATAAAGGAAAAATAATAACTAAGGTCATGGGACACATATTCTAATCTGAGTGTTGGGAAAAACATCCTAGTGTGGGTGTTCATTTGGTTTATTGTGTCTAAAGGACATTGGAAAAGGAAAAGGCTTTGGAAAGGCATGAGGCATTAAATGGAATTTTATTTATGAAAATAATGGAATTAGGAGAAAAGGGATGTGAAAGGTCACAGGTTTCAAGTGACGAGGAAAATGAAGGAAAAATAATGGAAATTGAAGGAAATAGAGGACTCATTAATAAAAATTCTTCTGAGAATCAATTGGTAACATTTTGTCGATTACGTTTTGGAGCTCTCTCTCTCTCTCACACACTCTTGGACACTTATAGAATTCTTGGAGAAGTCTATCATTGGATCAAGAAAGCAAAGGAAGGACCAAGAAGGCAAAGATCAAGCAAGGAAGAGAAACATCTAGTAGCTATAATGGGATTATTTGTAGGTATCAATTTGCATATGTGATTTCCTTTCTAGATTTGGCTTGTATGGTACATGCATGTGTGTATTTGGTTCTCTTATTAGCATTGGCATGGGTTTTTCTAGGTGTGACAATGTTCTTTAGCGTCGCCTTTCCATTTCCAGATAGCCATGGTGTGACCGGTTCTCTTGTATTTGGTTGAGCTGGATTGTCAAATGGTTTCGAAACTAAGTGAGGTGGTCTCTAAAATAAAGAACACATGGCCTAGGAGTCCTAAACTGGAATGAGATTGAGGTAAAGTTAGATTTTGTGCTTTGGCGGGCCTAGGAATCCTCGACCGATGAATGATGGGATATACAATAAATCCTAGAAGTGTGTGCCCATGATCAGGCCTTGTAATCCTTGATTGGTGAATGGAGGGATATACGGTAAAGCCTAGAGGGTGGATTCTTGATTAGTGCTAGGAATCTTCGCCTATTGTATGGCAGGATATATGGTAAATACTAGAGACTAGGAGACAGGAAAATTCCTCACGATGTAGGTGGAGACTTTCGGTGGCATCCATGCTTGTTTAAGGTTTAGTGATCTAGTGGGGATTGTAGTATAGCATGAGGAAACCTAGCTTGGTTTGGTTTTGAGTCCCACATTCATGCTTGGAATATGGCACAAGTGTGATTGGCTAAACAAAAGATCTGAATCAACTAATCCATGGTCGGGTGGTTCGTGGAAGTCCCATACCCGATTAGATTTTTCATTAATTAATAAGAACTCTTTCTCCTTGGTATTTCATGTGTAAATGTACTAGTTTATATGTGATTATTATTGATATTATATCGTTATTATTTGTATTGGTTATATGTTGGTTATGAGTATGTTTTATGACAGACTTGATGTATGGATCTCATCATACTTTGATTTGAAAATTAATGTACAATTCATACATGACCTAATAGATGCTTCTTTACGCATATTAGATAAGTATGAGACCCCTATGATCAAATATGATGTTATGACCTGTAGATTGCATATTTGTGACATGTTTGGTGAAATTCTTGTCATGGCTAGTAGGGGTCCAGTTAATTCATTGATCAATTGTTTACATTAGTACCATTATTTAAATGTTATTTATCATTTTTGAAAGTTTCATGAAGTTCTAGGCAATGGCCTGAGTCTTGGCCATGAAAAAGTCGCACAAAATCTGGGTTCACTGGCTCAGAACTAGCTAAATGAGTCCATCATCGTTGGCATGCCCTTGCTATGGGAGTGACTGGAAGACATCAATCACATGCATGGCTTGTCATGGTAGTGGATGAAGGTATAGATCAGTAAAATGTCTAGTTGTCTCAGGGGTTGGTCACCTAGAAGCGTTGTTTGGCTCCTAACGTAGCATGTGTGGAAGGTTGGAATGGTTTTGTTTTATTGGTTCCACTTCCTTAACCATACACGGGGATTTGAATAACATCATAGTAGCCTCTCATCACATGTTTACCCAAATGGACCAATTAACTTGGGTAAATGTGGGAGGAGGGTGTTACAGGGTGGTATCAGAGCATGGTTCACCCCTTGGACTAGATGGTTGGTGTGTTGGTTATGCATTCATGTCAATTACATATATGTGTTCTTTATTATTATGGTATATGTACTTGTTGTGTATGCATGGTGGTGGCCATGGTTGCATTGGTGTCACCATGTGAATGTGGATGGTGTGTTGTTGGATGTGGTCATCATGAGTGTATGTCGGTTATGCATTAGTTAAGCATGTTAGTGCTTATATATTTTTATGCATATATTGATATGGTTATAGATGTCATGCATGAGGTCATGCCCTGTGTTCAATATGGTAATGCATTGATAACTAGATAATGGATTGAATTATGTTTATATACTAATATGAGTATGAGTATACATGTGTCGTGCTAATCTTGCAGATGAGATATCCTCCCCTGAACTACACTAAGGTATGTTGATTATGTTAAGTTTCAGTTTTAGCTGAAATGGTGTATTTGTAGGAAAGAGATAAAATATGAATAGCAAGATGGTAGACTACAATTCATGAGATTCTCCCTATGGGTCAAATAAGGCATTCTTTTGACTTAACAGACATATTGAGAAGATTGAAGGCAAAAATAAGGAGTTACAAGGAAGATAATCATAGGATCATGTAGGTAGAGGAGAAACAAGAAGAATTCAATGCAGTAATCCTTTAGAGTTTGTCATAATTGCAAATATAGGGACCACTTAAGGTCAGCCATGGGTAGGAGGATAGAAAAAATGGGGCATATGGTAGTAGATATCACAGTGGGCACAAGTCAGATAAAGATGACACAATTCGAGATGACAGGATCTTGGATACTCCATATAGGAGAGGTGATAGAGAGAAGTTCTATTCTAGTTATGGTTTTCATCAACACTATGATCATCACTATTATCATCCTTATAGGAGGAGTGATAAGGGATATTTTCCAGATGAGTTCAAGAAAGCAAAGCCACCTACTTTTGATGGAGATTTGAAGAAGCCGGAGGATGCAGAAGCATGACTACTTGGTATGCATAATTTCTTAGAGATGCATGATTACAGACAGAATATGAAGGCCATAATAGCTATCTTTAGCCTCAAAGGGAAAGCATACATCTAGTGGGATGATGTGAAGCGACATCAGGACAAAAGAGTTGAGTTTGCATGAAATGGAGAGACTTTTTAGGATGAAGTATTTGTCAAAGCGGTATTGTGACAACAAAGCCAAGGAGTTTTATGATCTAAAGATGGGATTGATGATATATTAGGAGTATATGACTAAGTTCTTAGAGTTATTGAGATCTGTACCATATTTTAAGGATGAGAAGGCCAAAGTTCATAGATTTATCAGTGGATTTCCATTAATATTTGGAGATGGGATTAAGTATGATGAGCCTCAATCACTTGAGGAAGCTATCAAGAAATTGAAGCATTGTTATGAGCAGTCAAAGAACAAGACATAATATCAACAAGGTTGGAAAGGTAAAGACAAAACTAAAGTTAAATGGCATCCTAAAAGAACAAGGCCTCAGGATGCAGGTGAGAAAGAAAATGTTGCACCTTACAAGAAGTTTAATGGGTCATAACATGGAGGGAAACAAAATAAAGGTGATGACACATGATGGTTGTAGTGTTAGACATGTGGTAAGGAGAATATTAAGAGGGATTGTATGGAAAATAAGCATGGTAGGGCTCATATTTACAGTGAACAGGAAGCAAAAACAGTTGGGGATGTTGGGAAAAGAATTCTGCAAATTTATGCAACACTAGATAACAAGTAGGCAGATCACTATGAAATTGTTATCGAGATGGATACTAAGATATGTGATCAAGTTGTTTCCATTTTGATTGAACCTGGATCTAATTATAATTATGTTAGTTCCAACTTACTGGATAAGTGTGGTTTGAATAAAGAAGTGCATGTATAATCCTGGTTAGTATAGTTAGCTACATGTACAAAGAAGAGAGTGTATCACTGGGTAAGAGCTTGTGCATTTAAGTTGAATGGTATTCCTACCTCAACACATTTGAATGTATTTCCATTGGGATCATATAGTGTGCTTTTGGGTATGTACTAGTTGTATATTCATAGGACCAAAGTCGATTGTTATGACAGGCCATTGAGTGTTTGGATGAAAATGGAGAACAAAGTATCTTGCAGGGTAAGAAGAAGACAATGTTAGTTAGGATGGAGAAGGCTATGCAGGGAAATCGAAGTCATAGAAAAAGGTGTGTGTTATTTGCATTGCATATTTCTAGTTATAAAGGTAAGGATGTTGAGGATGCAGATGCATTGAGTAGGTATCCAATCTTGTAGCAGTTTTAGGATGTGTTTCCAGCAGAAATTTTAGAGTTTCCACCTCATAGAGAAGTGGAATTTTCCATTAGGTTGGTACTAGCATCAAAGGCACCATACAAGATGAGCACACCAGAGTTAATAGAGCTGAAGCTACAATTGAAGAAAATGATTGACAAGGGATACATTAGGCCAAGTGTATCACCTTGGGGTGCATTGATATTGTTTGTGAAGAAGAAGGATGGTATTCTTAGGCTATGCATTGATTACAGATAGTTGAACAAGGTGACCATTAAGAAAAGGTATCCATTTCCAAGGATCAATGATTTTTTTGATCAGTTGAAGTGAGCAACTATGTTATCGAAGATTGATATGAGATTAGGATATCATAAGGTACACATCAAGGAAGAGGAAATATACAAGACAACTTTCTGGACCAAGTATTGGCATTATGAGTTTGTTGTAGTTACATTTGGTTTGACTAATTCTCTAACCACTTTCATGTGCTTGATGAATAGTGTGTTGTGTCCTTGTTTGGACAAGTTTGTTATTGTATTCATTGATGACATCTTGATATATTCTAAAAATCAGGAAGATCATGTCAAGCACTTAGAAGCAGTGTTGAAATTACTGAGAGAGAATCAATTGTGTTCCAAGCTTTGCAAATGTATTTTCTTTCAGACAACGGTACATTACTTTGGACATGTTGTTTCCAAGGAAGGCACAACAGTAGATCCAGATAAGATAAGAGATATCATGGAGTGGGAAACTCCTAGAAATGTGGATGAGGTAAGGTCATTCATGGGGTTAGTAGGTTATTATAGGAGGTTCACCAGGAAATTTTCTCACATTGCATATCCTATTATGTCATTGCAGAGGTAAGGTAAGAAATTTGAATGGACAAAGGAATGTGCAACAAGTTTTGAGCAATTGAAATAGTTGTTTACAAATGATCCAGTGTCAAAGGTTGGAGATCTAGACAAAGAATTTGTGGTGTGCACAGATGCTTGCAAGAGAGGACTTGGTGGAGTCCTTATGTAGGAAGGATAGGTAGTATGCTATGAGTCACAGAAACTGAATGAGCATGAACAAAATTAGCTGACACATGATCTCAAGTTGGCAGTGATTATCCATGCTTTGAAGATGTGGAGGCTCTATCTTCTTGGTAGGCAGTTCATCTTAATGAGTGATCACAATGGATTGAGGTATCTATTTAACCAACCGAATTTGAACGCCAGACAAGCTAGATGGTTGACCATGATCAGTGAGTTCGAATTTGAGAATAGGTACATCAACAATAAGGGGAAAAGGGTTGCAGACACTCTTAGCAAAAAAGTACAGGTGGATCACGTAGCAACTATTAGTTCTTATGGGATAGACTTACATGATTAGATCTTATAGGTAGGACAACATGATGATAGGTACATGGAGCTTATCCACATGTTATGGCAGGGTACAGGTGGTTAGGATGTGGACTATCGTCTTACCACAAATGGTTTGGTTAGAATTAGGGATAGGATATATGTGTCGAATGACAGTGAGCTCAAGAAGATTATCTTGCAAGAGTTTCAGGAAAAATCATATTTTGGTCATTCAAGATACTAGAATACATTGACAATAGTGAAGAAATTTTATCATTGGTCAAATGTGAAGAAGGACGTGCAAGAGTTTGTGGCTAGATGTTTGGACTGTCAGCAGGTGAAGGCAAAGTGTAAAAATCTAGGTAGACTTCTACAACTGATTTTGCTTCTAGAGTGGGGGTGGGAGGTCATTTCCATGGATTTCATCACATGTTTTCCAAGGACACCTAGATAGCATGATTCCATCATGGTTGTGGTGAACATGCTGACAAAGGTAGTGCACTTCATTCCAGTGAAGTCTACGTATTTAGCTAGTGATGTGGCACAGATATTCATTAGAGATGTAGTGAGCCTGCATGGTGTTCCAAGAAATATTGTGTCAAACAAGAATTCCAAGTTCAATTCTAGATTCTAGAAAGAGTTATTTGTAGTTTTGGGTACAAAGTTGGCCTTCAACCCAACTTATCATCCATAGAAAGATGGACACACAAAGAGGATCAACATGATATTGGAGGACATCTTGAGGATGTATGTGATGCATCAATAGAGGAGATGGGAGGAGTATCTTATGTTGGTTGAGTTTGCTTATAATAATGGTTAGTGAGAGTCGTTGAGGATGAGTTTGTTTGATGCACTCTATGGGTGGAGTTGTAATACTCCCATCATTTGGAGTGATCCGGTGAATAGGGTATTGATAGGACTGGATATGTTGATAGAGATCGAACGGGAAGTACATGTAATAAAGAAGAATCTAAAGGAAACATAGGACATGAAGAAAAGTTATGCAGATTAGAACAAGTTGTTTAAGGAATTTCAGGTTGGGGAATAGGTGTATTTGTGAATCAAGATGACTTGCACTACCTTTGGTAGTGAATGTCCATGATGTTTTCCATTTGTCATTTCTTAAGAAGTATATTAAAGATGCTGATCATGTGATTGACTCGTTTGTATTGCAAGTGGAGCCAGATGGACAATTTGAACTGAAACCTTAGTGTATATTGTAGAGAAAGATGCTCATGCTCTGGAACTGAGCAATTGAGTAGGGTAAAGTGCACTAGAAGCACTTTGGGCCTAATGAAGCTACATGGGAGATGGAATATCAGATGTGGGCTATGTTTCCTTCTTTATTCGCTGGTTGAGCGAATGTTTTTGGCATATGTTTTGGTGTGATATTTTTGGTACATGTACATATGTATATGGATGTGGTGGTGGATAGGTTGACTAAGGTAGTAGACTTCACTGAAGACTACGTATTCAACTAGTTATGTGGCACATGTGTTCATTAGAGATGTGGTTAGATTACATGGTGTTCCGAAGAAGATTGTGTCAGACAGGGATGCAAATTTCAGTTCCAAGTTTTGGAAGGAGTTGTTTGCATGTCTGGGCATAGAATTGGCCTTCAACACAACTTTTCATCCATAGACAGGTGGAGAGATAGAAAGGGTCAAAAGGATATTAGAGGATATGTTGAGGATGTATGTGATGCATCAACACCGAAAGTGGGAAGAGTATCTTCGACTCATAGATTTTGATTACAACAATGGGTATCAGGAGTCTTTAAGGATGAGTTCATTTGAGGCACTCTATAAGAGGAGCTGAAATACTCCCATTAGTTGGAGTGATCCAGTGAACATAGTGTTGGTTGGATCGGATATGTTAGCAGAAATGGAACAGGAAATGTAGGTGATTAAAAAGAATCGAAAGGTAGCACAGGACATACATAAAATCTATGCAGATCAGAATAGCTTGTTTAAGGAGATTCAGGTTGGGGAATAAGTGTACTTGTGTATCAATCCCAAGAAGAGATCCTAACAGATTGGGCCATGTGCCAAGCTGGCGCTTCAGTTTTGTGGACCTTTCAAGATCCTTGAAACGATTAGACCAGTAGCCTATCGACTTGCACTACCTCTAATAATGAAGGTTCATGATGTTTTCCATGTGTCATTGCTTAAGAATAATGTTAAAGATGTTGATCATGTGACTGAGTAGTCTGTAAACATAGTTACCGATCAAATGGGAACTATTACCTCAAAACGGGTACTCGAGCCCAAAATCCCAATAAAACATGAAAAAAAACCCAAAAATAAAGTGTTGATTCTGCATCACCATTTCTTTTTCAGAGTAAAATTTCAATATTTTTTAAAAATAAAAGTAAAAAACAATAAAAACCATTTTGTTTGGTGCAAACATTACCTTGAGATTGAAAAGTGTTGATGTCGGAATAACGTCTTTTTTTCCAGGGTACGTTTTTAACATTTTTTAATAATGACGTTAAAAATAAAATATCATGACTCTGAAAAACTTTAAATTTCCCATGATTTTCAAACATGGCATTAACGATAAAATATCACGTATTTGAAAAGCTTTAAAATTCCTATGATTTTTAAGCATAACATTAAATTTAAAATATCACTTCTTTGAAAAAACCTTAAAATTCCAACAATTTTCAAGCATGGTTATAAGAAAAAATATTTATAATTGTTTTCAACCATAACATTACAAATAAAAATATCACGACTTAGAAAAACATTAAAATCTTGACAATTTTTCAACCATGGAATTAAAACCAAAGATTATGACTACAAAACAATATTAAATTTTCAAAATATTTCAAGCATGACATTATGGAAAAAATCTATGACTAAAAAAACTTTAAAAAGAGTTATTATACCAAGAGTATTTTTTTTTAAATGCTAAATCTATAGCGAGTTTAAAATGTTAGCCTAAGACCACTTGATACATTGAAAAAAAATTAAAAATCAACTATCAAATTTCACATAATGGGATCGGGTTGCTAGGCAAGCATCGACATGGACCCTACAATCAATATATATATATATATATATATATATAAGAAAACAAAAATTCAAATATTGAAAAAAATAAAAATAAACAATAATAACAAGTAATAAAACATAAAAAAAAACATGACAAAAAATCAAATATAAAAAAATATATAATAATGATAAAACAACTCTAAAATGTAAAAAAATTACCCATACCATGTAAAATAAAAAAGAAGAAGAGTAAAATAAAATAAAAACCAAATAAAAAAATTGAATTAAAAATTAAAAAATAATAAAAATAAAAAACGTACAAAAATAAAATACAACATTAAAAAAATAAAAAAAATCCCCAGCCACCCCAAGGCCCAACTGACCAGGGGTGGCAAGGGGACAATTTATGACAAAAAATAAATTAAATTTCATAAAATATATATATAAAAAATCAGAATTAAGTTGAAAAAATTAAAAAATTAAATCATAAATATTTGAGATTCGGATGAAATTATCTTTTGAACTGGAATTGCAAGTTCTTCGAGGGTGCCGAGGGTGGAGAACAATGATGGCAGGAGAAATGCATTGGCTAGGGTTTCCACAATGAGCATAGTTCGATCCTAATGGAGAGTGGCAGGGGAGCGAGCTCGGCTCCCTCCTACAAAGATGCAGTATCCAGCAGAAGTAAATCACCAACTGGAAATAGTAAAGACGTTATGAACTACAGAAACAGGGACAATGAAAAGGAAACAGATGGGACTAAAACAAAAGAGAACAACAGCACAAAGGACAAAGAGGAAGAAGACAAAAGTCAGGGGTCAAGAGACAAAAAAAAAAGGACCTTGCAAACCAAAAGCAGAAATCACTCCTTGAGTAATATTAAATGACCCTACTCTGCAGGAGCACAGGGAACATATGGGAACCTATGCCATTATCTGTAAATTCATGGGACTATGGCCCACTAAAAAGGCTTTACAGACATGGATCAAGTATCATTGGAAGACCAAAGGAAGCATTGACCTACATCTTGGGTCAAAAGGATTCTTTACAATAGTGTTCTCTAACATCGAAGACAAAGATAGAATATTCGAAGGAGGACCCTATTTTTTTGCTGTTGCTAGTCTCTATATGAGACCTTGGGGAATGAACTTTGTCCCCAAGAGGGAGACCTTCTCTTTGATTCCTGTGTGGGTAAGGCTCTACTCTCTACCTCTTGATTATTGGCAAACTGAATCATTGGCTGCCATTGGAAATAAACTAGGACACTATGTCAAAGCTTCTGAAGCCACAAGAAGGGGAAAATATACCTCCGTTACTAGGATTTGTGTGGAAATGGATCTATTAGGAGCTCTTCCAGATGAAATCATCCTGGAAGTTTTTGATGAGGAGTGGGTGCAGATGGTAGACTATGAACATATCCCCTTCAGATGCCGAAGGTTACACGAACATGGGCATCTGTTAAGAGACTACCTTCTCAGCAAAGAAAATAACAAAGAAAAAATTAATACAGTGAAGGACACTGAAAGCTTTCAGATAGTGGCTAGTAGAGGAAGGGGAGGAAAAAAGGGATCAAAGCAACAACATACTGAGGGGCAAAAGGGTAGTCAGAACAAGTTTCAAGTTCTAGAAGAGCCAGAAGAAATCACAAGAGAGAGTCAAGACCAGGAGGTAGAGGCTAAAGAAAAAGAAAAAAAAGAGGACACAAATTATTCCTCGCACATTGACCCCCAAAAAGAAACCATGAGAAGTGAAACAGAAATGGAAATGGACCAGGAAATGATCCAAAGTGAAACGGATCTGGAAGACCATGAACTTCAAGAAATACTCGACAAGGAGAACCTGGATCTGGAAGGATTTTTGATGCAAGGAACCGAAGGAGGAATAGATTCTCTACCTCAAGAAGACTGCAACAGAATACAACAGTTGTTTTTATGGAAAACACAGGAACGAGGAATGGAGAAAGGTAAAAACATCCATAAACAGGAGAACAGAGGAGTGAAAACAATGAAACTAACTCCAGGATTAGCCACCAGAAATCTAGGAAAGAAGAGAGGCAGAAAAAAGAAAAATGAGCTCTTGATGGAGTGTGGAAAGCTAATGATAGATTCAGGTAAGATGAAAGATCTAACTAGTTACTTATTTACAAATCTTTAATTATGAAGTTTATATCCTGGAATATCAGAGGTCTAGGTAGTAAACAAAAACAAAGATTTCTAAGTAACAGAATGAAAATAGCAATGCCAGACATAATCTTCATACAAGAAACAAAATGCTCCATTCAAAAGATAAAACAAATCCATAACAAATGGCTCAGTAAATTTGAGTTTCTAGAAGTAAAAGCAGAGAACATAGCGGGTGGCATTCTTACCCTTTGGAACCCCCAAAAAGTCAGCATTGTAGATGCGAAAGAAACAAGAAATTACTTATCCGCTATCATTCAACCAATGGGGATTTCTGAGTCCTTTCTGGTTATGGATGTCTATGGTCCTCAGAGATTAGATGAGAAGCTCAGCTTTCTGAACTCTCTCGTAGATCTTAGAAGCAGACATAAAGAAATCCCATGGGTCATTGGAGGATACTTTAACATGATTAAATCTCTTTCGGAAAAAAAGGAGGCACCAAAATCCTCAGTAGAGATTCAGTAGGATCCCATTCTTTCACTGAAGACATGAAAATGGTGGACTCTGAAATGCATAACGGTCTTTTTACATGGAACAACAAAACAGGAGGTAATGCTTAGGTTGCCTCCAAATTAGACCGATTTTTAATCTCTGAGAAGCTGATGCTTACAAATACAGAAATATCTGCTAGTGTTCTCCCTTTTGGAGGCTCTGACCACTGGTCGATTCAATTAGAAATCAAGGAATTGATGCTCCCAGAAGCAGACCCTTCACATTTGAGAATATCTGGCTCTCCCACCTAGATTTCATCAGCAACATTGAGAAATGGTGGTCCGAAGATCTACAGGTTCAGGGCTCCAAAATGATCCTCCTCCTCAAGAGACTAAAGCACATAAAAATAAAGCTCAAAGAATGGAACAAGAAGGATTTCGGTAACATTTTTGTAAACAAAAAATCAGTAGAGATCAAAATGTAGGAACTAAATCAAGCAATGATCACAGATGGTTTTGATAAAACAAAAAGTAATCAAGCTAAAAAATACAACCTTGATTGGGAAAATTTATGCAAACAGGAGGAAATCTTTTGGAGACAAAATTCTAGAGTTCAATGGCTCAAAGAAGGTGAACGAAACACTTGTTTTTTCCATCGTTCCACCATAGCCAATAGAACGCATAATAGAATCTCCTCAATATTGAATGAAGATGGGGAGCTTCAGACCTCTCACAAGAATATTGAAGCTGTGATGGTTCAACATTTCAGAGGCATCACAAATGAAAATAATCCAAATAGAGACCAACACATCAAGGAGATTATAAAGAATATTCCCAGGATGGTGTCTAGAGAAGATAAATTTAATCTAAAAAAACCAATAACTGAAGCAGAGGTCAGCGCGGTGATCAAAGACATGCAGAATGGAAAAGCTCCTGGTCCAGATGGTTTTAATTTAGACTTTTTGAAAGCCTGCTGGAATGTTGTCAAATAGGGTATTTTGGAGGTGGTTGAGGATTCCAGAATAAGCAGATCCATTCTGAAAGCCCTCAACAACTCCTTCATCTCCCTGATCCCCAAACAAGACTCAGCCCTGACTCTTGATAAGTTCAGACCCATTGCTTTATGCAATGTTGTTTACAAAATTATTTCCAAGATCTTGGCCAACAGACTCAAACCTATTCTTCCTTCTTTGATTTATGGGGAACAATATGTTTTTGTGGAAGGGAGGAAAATCCTGGATAATATTATTCAGGCCCACGAGGTTGTTCACTCTCTCACTAGCAAAAAGCAGGCCGGCATGATCATGCAATTAGACATTGCAAAAGCGTATGACAAGGTGAACTAGATCTATATCAAAAAGGTCCTTTCTGCTTTTGGGTTTGACCATGATTGGATCAAATGGGTTATGGCTATGGTTATTTCAACCAGCTTTTCTATTATGGTGAATGGCTCACCCTTGGAGATCTTCACTCCTTCCAGAGGCCACAGGCAGGGAGACCCACTCTCTCCCTTTCTGTTTATACTCATAATGGAAGGATAGGGCCGAACCATTAAAAATGATAAAGTCTCAGGAAAGATCAAGGGCCTACAATTAACAGAGAACGGCCAAACCTCGACTCATTAACAATTTGTGGATGACACCATGCTAGAGGGTATCCCCACAGTCAAGGAAGCTACAACATACAAAAAAATCTTAAATGACTTTGCCTCGGCTCCAGGTATGGAAGTCAATCTTTCCAAATCAATTTTTTTTTTTCTTTAACACTTACATTGCTATTCCAAGGAACATTTCCAGAATTCTAGGCTTCCAAAGGGAGGTCCTCCCTTCTAAATATTTGGGAATCCCCCTTATGGATAAACCAATGCAGAAAATTATCTGGGAACCGGTGCTCAACAAGATGCAAGACAAGATCAAAACATGGACCTTCAGAGAGTTGAACCTTGCTGGTAGATTGATTTTGACGAAGGCGGTTCTTTAAGTTATCCCCATTTTCTTTTTATCAGCCCTACCAGCTCCCAAAGGGGTCTTACAACAATTCAGGAACATTCAAAGAAACTTTCTCTGGGGCAAAGAGGAAACCAGAAAGAAATGGACCCTAGTTTCTTGGGATAAAATCTGTAAACCCAAAAGTCATGGAGGCCTAGGCCTAGATGATCAGGAGATTCTAAGTAATGTTTTAGGTGCCAAACTCTAGTGGAGATGGGTTAAAGAACCAGGGGCGCATTGGGCTAAAACCTGGAAAGAAAAATATGCAAGCTCCTGGCAAACGAGTGATCTTATCAGAATGTCAGGAAACATAAAAGGCTCTCACATCTGGAATAAAGCCTGGGATAACAGGAGCCTAGTACAAAACAATAGCTTCTGGGAAATCAGAGCAAGAGAACAAGCTCTCTTCTGGGAAGATAAATGGCAACAAGAACCAATGTTGTTAAGGGAGGACTTTATGAGCATCAAGCAGGAAACTGATTTCCATGGATTAATAAAAGTTAGGGATTTCTGGAATCTTCCTCATGACACTGAGAAATGGAGAAGCTGGAGGAAAATAGAATGCAGAGGGGATGGCCCCATAAAAGCAAAAACATAAGAAATCATGAAAATATTAGAACAGAGGAATATCTTGGTTACAGAGGGGCAGGATCAGTTAAGATGGGGCCAAAACAATGAAGGCTATCAAAGAAGAAAAAAGAATTACCCTTAACCTAGAACCCTGCGTTTTGGCTAAGTCCTGGCATAAACTTTGTAGCCACCAAAGCTGGATGAAGATCAAATTGTTTATGTGGTTGGCTCTTCACAAGAAAATATTAACTTGGGAGAAAATTCAAAAGAAGGGGGTGATCGGGCCTTCTATATGTCAATTATGTGAGGCTCAAGAGGAGACAATGGAGCATATTCTCAACAACTATACCTATACCACCTGGTTATGGGATTCCTTCAACATCATTTTTCATCAGACAGACAGAGACAAAGGAAGCATCATTAACACCCTGAACAAATGGAGAAAAAACTTTTTAGAGCATGAGATCCTTAATTTAGCTTGGACCTTGACTCCAGCTTCATTATCTGGAATATTTGGAAGGAAAGGACTAAGATAATTTTCAAGGAAGGAAAAACTACTCCTCTCTACCTAATGGAATTGATCTTAAAGCAGATTAAGGAGACCGTTTCCACCACAGTGCACAGCTATCCCTTGAATCCTCCCACTTCGCTTGAATTGAGAACTCTCAACCAGCTGGGAATGCATGAGATCATCCTCAAGGGTCTTAGTAAAAAATAAAGAGTGTTGGAAAGGGAAAAGGAGTACTGGCATCCTCCACCAAAAGGTTTTTTGAGATGCAACATTGATGGGGCTTCAAAAAGCAACTCGAGGACTGCAGGTTATGGAGGGGTGTTAAGAGATGAAGAAGGAAAAATAATTTTCATTTTCCACTGTCATTTAGGCAAAGAAACCAACAACATGGCTGAATTAATGGCTCTGGAACAATGTATAGAGATTCTTAAACTCAATCACAGCTCTAATGTTCTCATCGAAGCAAACTCTGAGATTTCTATAAATGCAGTTAAAAAAATCAGCTTTGGAACAGTGCCTGAAAGAGTCTCAAAACACTGGAGACTTATACAGGTGTACCAGAGAATCCAAAATCATCTCCAGAGTCTTTGAACAATTAGCTTCAATCATGTTTGGCGGAAGGCCAATAAACTTGCAGATCTTCCGGCCAACCTAGGTGTGATTAATCCAGATTGTAGGATCGAAATGAACTGGCAGGAAAAGCCTCCAAGCAAGCTAAAATCTCTCTGCGATGCTCAATCCGTAGAGGACAAGGAAATTTTTGACTTCTGGGCACGAGAGGCAGGGCATGTTTAAAGCTCTCTTATGCCTGTTATTTCTCTTTTCGGTGGTTGGCTCTTTGAAATAGGGCTTACTCTGCTTGGTGATAACTTCCTTTGGGATAAGGGAACTTATCTCCTTCGTGTCTGGAATGGTGACACAAGGTTTCATTTACAGTTTCAGAATGTCTCGATGGTGAGCTCCATTATCAAAGTCAGCAGTTTGATAGGCTGGAGTGATCCCCCAAAGGAAATTCCACGAAACTTTTCTTTTGGTTCGGAAAACCAGGCATTAAGCGATTTTCTTTTGATCGCTAGGCTCACTAATGGTAAGTGGTTTTGGCCCGTTGAGAGCGATTCCACTCAGCTCTCAACACGTGGTAGGGGGGGGTTGCCTTACCACCCTTCATCGTGCCTTAAATACCTTGCATCTTGGCTCTCTAATATCTCTCCGCGTTGTCCATTTTTGCGGGGGCAATCAACAGTTAGTTCTAGTCGGTCTAGTTGGTGGGGATGCGAGTTGGTTCAATCTTTGAGAGTTTTCGATGGGAGGTTTGGCGACTTTGACTTTGGGTCAAACTGTAATCGCGGGAACATTTTGATTGGTTAGTTCATCCCTTTTTTGGTTTAGTGGGTCACATCCTTGATTGTACGATCTCCTTGGTTTCGTAAGCCTTGAGTTTTTCAAGCCTTTTGTACTTATTGTAACTTTACTTTTGAGTTGTTGAAATAGAAGGAAAGTCTCTTGCTTTAGCAAAAAAAGAAAAAATTAAATCAGAAATAAATAAATAAAAAATATAGCCCATGAGGCCTTGGATTGACAGTGAATGGGTGCATTGTTAAGGCACTCCTTGCGATAGGTCACTGGTTCAAATCCCCTGTGGGTGCTTACCTACCAATATATATATATATGTATAATTTAAGATTTTTTTTTTTTTTTTAAGTTAAAAATAAAAAATAAAAATATCATTTAAAAGAAAGGTTAAATAATTACCAAAAAATAAAAGAAAAGAAAAAATAGAAATAAAAAAAAATTCCAAAACAATTAAAAAAATTAAAATTAAAAAAAAAAATATTTAAATTATAAAAAACAAATTATATTATAAAATTTAAATTATAAGAAGAAGAAGAAGAAGATATTATTTAAATTAAAAACTTTAGAAAAATAAATTGATGATGATGATGATGATGGCTAATGTCCACTGAGACCAAACTTTGTTCTATCAGACCTAAAGAAACAAATTATTTAGTTTGATTTAAGATTTTATTCTTATGCTCAAAAAGCTTGGAGAGAAGCCTCCCGAGCTCACTATAATTTTGACAATGTAAAAGGCTAGGAAGGTCAGTACTGCAACAAATATTTTGAAACTGAGATCGAATGTGGTTGTACGCGAGGCACTCTAAGAGGAAGTGATTTTCATCCTCGATGTTCGTATTCTCACAGAGATGGAAGAACCTTTCCATCCATGGTGTTTTAGGAATTTCCCAACTACTCGTTTCACTAAAAATAAATAAAAATAATAATTAAGCGTGCAACCTCTTGCCCACTGGTTGGGGGCCCAGGCGGGTGGTGAGGGCCTGGATGGGAGAGGAGGGGGGTGAGGGTCGGGAGGGGAGGGGAGGGCCAGGGGGGAATTGGCCTGTAGCCTCTTAGCTGCTAGCTTGGGGCTTGGGGCGGGCGGGGAAGGCTGTGCGGGAATCGGCTTGCAGCCTCTTGGCCTCTGGCTAGGGGCCCGGGCAGGTGGGGAGGGCCGGGTGGGAAGGGGGTTGTGGGGGGGTGGGGGGTCTGGTGGGGGGGTGCCGATGGGGGAGGTAGAGGGTGGTGTGGGAAGGGGAGAGGGTGAGGAGGGGAAGGAGGAGGAGGGGAGTAGGGAGGGCCGGGTGGGTGTGAGAGGGGGAGGTAGGGGTGGTGTGGAGGGGGTCGGTAGGAGGGGGAATTTTTTTTAAATTTAAATTTTTTTTTGACTTTTTTATTTTTTATTTTAATTTTTATAATTTAATTCTTTTTTTAATTGTTTTGAATTTATTTTAACTTTTGTTTTTTAAAATTTTGTTTTAAAATTTTTATAATTTAATTTTTAAATTTTTGTTATTTTCTTTTAATTTTATTTTATGTTATTTCATTATTTTTATAATTTTAATTTAAAATTTTAATTCTTAAATTTTTATTTTATTTTGTTTTTTCTTTTTAATTTTGTTTATTTAAATTATTTAATTTTTAATTTTAATTGATTTTTTAATTTAATTTAATTTTTTTCTTAATTATTTTTAATTTTTTTTGGAAATTATTTTAATTTTTTTTTTTTTCTAATGAGGTTTTTATTTTTTATTTTTATTTCTTTTTTAACTTGAAAAACAAAAGTTTTGATCTTTCTTTTGGTTTAATTTGTTTTTCTTTATATATATATATATATATATATATATATATATATATATTTTGAAAAAAATTCATTTTTATTTATTTATTTATTGTTTCTTTCAGTTAATTTTTTATTCAACTTTTTTATTTTTACAAGTTAATTTTGGTTTTTGTTTTACATTTTTATAGGTTTTTTGTTTTTGTTTTTATATATATTTTTTGTCTTTGATTTTTTTTGTCATGTTTTTTAATTTTAATTTTTATGCTTTATTACTAACATGAAAATCACCAACATTTAAAAAAAATTATCCAAACTTAATTCATTAGAAAATTTAAAGTGTAAAAACTAAGCCCTTTAAACAAAAAAGGTTGATGCTCATCAACACTTTTCAAAATCAAGATAAAGATCACTAACAAAAAAAAATTGTTCACACTTGATACATAAGCCCTCTAAAAAAATGTGTTGCATCATTGCTTTTCAAAATCAGCATGAAAATCACTAACATTTAAAAAAAATGTTCATACTTGATACATAAAAAAATTTAAAGTAGCTGAAATATGCTCAAAAGAAGGTGTATTCTGAATCACCATTTTTCAAAATTGAGTGATTTTTTGCTACCTCAAAAAAACGGGTACTAGGTCATTTTCTCGTTTGATCGGTAACTATGTTTGTGTTGTCGTTGGAGCCAAATGGAGAATTCTAGACGGAACTGAGCAGTCGCGCACATTAAAGTGTAGTGGAAGCACTTTGGGCCTGATGAAGTGATCTGAAATGGGGACCTAAAGGCTTCTTGTCAAGCTTACAAGAACCTCTCCCACTCCAAAGCTTATATATTCCCAAGATCTAGCTTATGATTGATAATTGCAGAATTAAAAGAACTTGAAGTAGGTGTATGTCTTTGATTGCCTTTAACTGTTAAGTACTTTTGTTCGTCTGCTTAAACTGATATGAAATGCATATAATAGTAAATAATGCAGCAAATAAGCAAACACAAAAGACAATAGTGTAATATGGAGTTCACCCTGATATCTTGGGCTACATCTTCTTGGGCTCTAATCAACTCGATTAGGCTCTTTGGGATTATGGTTTAAATTCTTTTACAAGTTCTACACTTGACTCCATTGGTTTACAACTGAACCTATGGGTTTAGAATACCATCTTATCTCGCTGGTTGTCCTTTAGCTGCAGACAGATCTAGGCTTCTTTGGACTTGACTCCTTCAGTGACTGCTCTAAGCTTCTTGAGCTTCTGGCCTCTCTGACTCCTTTAGAATTCAGTAATCTTTGGAATCCTTCTTCTGTCTTCAACACACATTAGGCACCAGCAACAACTTGATCATTTCGATCTCTTTACTGTTCTGACTTCATTACAGCTTCATGGATTGTGGAAGTCCATTGAGCCCTCTGGCTCTGCGGCTCTGCCTCCAACCTCTGGTGGTTATTCTTCTGTTAGCGCTATGGCTCTTCCTTCCAACCTCTAGTGGCTATGTCAAGCTTCTCTGAGTTTCTCCGAGCTTCCTCCAAGCATTACTCTGTCTGAGCCTCTGAGAATCCTCTTTCTGTATGCTTTTTGTGTTTTGCTCGGCCTTTGCGTGAATCCCTTGTCAATGTTGTTCTCTGTGTATTTGTAACCATTTGGTTACAGTCCTCCATCATGGAAAACCACGCGTTTCCACAAAAGAATTAGTGTCCCATGGAAATGAACTGGCAGGCACAGGAAACCCAACCATTCGGCCTTCCTCCTGCAGAAATCGTGTGTTCCAACACGTAATGTAATACACAGGAAAACTAATGAAAACCCATCATGGAGCATTTAGCCAAAACTCAAATAATATAGAATCACCCCTATAAACCTATCGGGTCTGTGTTCTTCATTGCTTATCGCAAATCACATTGCCTATGGCCAAACACCAATTACACAGGAATACATTGAAATCCTGTAAATCTGGATTTCAAATTATATGAAATTATGCTTATAATTCCATCAGGTCCGCCTTTGGTTGTAATATCTCAATTGCATTGTGTAAATGGCCCTTTATATTGGGGATCCACCAATCGCCGATTGCCGATTGCCGATATCGGTGCATCGCATATCGTTATCGCAATGGCCCGGGGGTTCTTTCCATATACCATGGAACACTACGATGCAATTTCACATCACCGATGCCGATCGGCCAATCCGATCATCGCAATCACAAGTCACACAGTGCATGACTCTTAGCGCTATCTCCTCCAATCGCCGATTGCCGACGCCGATTGTTGATCATTGCTTGCCGCCGATCGCAATTGCTTTATCGGCTCATCCGAGTTCTTATATCGCATGGTAGCCTACCTCCGATGCGATATGTCAGAGATTGCAATAGGGGGTCCTTAAGGCCTTTGGTCTAAGTCCTCCCTTTGAACCTTTCGATGTGATTTTTCCATAGAAGGCCTTTATTTCTCTTAAGTCCCATTTAATAAGAAAATGCCTCCTTTTCAAAGGACAATGGGCAATTTTCTTTTTACAATATCTCCTTCATCCGAATTCTGTTTTAGCCCATTCAAATTGTGTTAGATTCGAACTAAAGAGATCTTTGCAATGAGACTATTTTTAAAATCATCCTATGACTTTCATTTTTCCTCTGTGAGGAGAATTCATACACTTAGAAGTCTATGTTAGATCCATTTTGGATCACGCCTTCCCACTAAAAAGCTTTTGGAGTCCAAAAGACTAATATACTGATCTGAACAGTAAATGAGAGTACCTCACCCTCTTCTTTCAACCTCCATACACTTGCCTTGCATAGTGCCTTTGAACCAAAGCTTGTCCTCCTGGGAAGAACTGTCTTCCTCCTTGACTTCTTGTAGAACTCCTACTGAGAAGGCTATAGAAGGTAGTTTGAAATTCTCTGCCTTGATCATTGATCCAAGGTGGCTCAAACCAATGTGTAGTTACATCTTCTTCACAAAATTTTCATTTGTACCTGTTTAACATACTGTCAACAATGACTTTTAACATCAACAGGATTACATACAACAAATGGATGGCCTAAACTCCTGCTTCAACAAAAGAAATAGATTTCACATCTTGTGAACACCTCCATGTATTTACATCTGCATACAAATGATTGACTAGATAACAAGCCAACAAAACATGCCTTTAAAACAACTGACCCTTCAAGTTAGCATGTAGAAAAAGAATTCTACATTTCTTTTTCAAAGATGAAACACTTCATCATCATCTCCATCTTGGAGACCAAATCAACTTTTCTCAAGTCAATATTGCATTACATGCATGTTTACAACAAAGTAATCAACCCTTCAAGTTAATCACACATACATGTTTAAATACAAGGAAATCATCAACATCCCTGTGTTCATGCACATCATTCTCATGCATGCATTTCATCCTTCAACTTTCGCTTAAGCACATTGTACTTTTGAAGCTGAAATGAATATAATGTTGCAGCAATAAAGTGAGTCTCCTACTCAACTTTTCCATTCACCTTCTTGGTAAAATCCTGCAACTTGCATCTCATTAACAAAGAAATGCAAATAGATGTGATACATTTATGTTCACATAAAAAGATATGCAACTTTAATTGGATAAGAACTCTAACCATTTCTTACCAATCCATTTCAAAGGTCCTTCCTTTGTCTGCACATCAACAGCAACATGTGAATCATCTTGAAACACATCAATCATGGAATCTTTCTTTCCATTCATGCCATTTTCACATTCCACCTTCTTCAGGTTTCGTGGAAGCATTGTTGGATTCAAAGTCCAACACTTTTCAGCAATGTGTCCTTGCTTATGGTAGTAAGTGCAACACATGTGCATCTTCTTGACATCATGATTTTCCTTGTCCAATGGACCTTTGGCTTCTTGCTTCTTTTCATTCAAAAGTTTCCTATATGTGACCATTCTCTTCCAACATCTAGAAACATTATGGTTATCCAAACCACAAAAGGAACATGCAATTATTTTCCCATACTTATATGGAAATTTACCATGTTGAACATAATCAAAAGGAATATGGTTAAAACCAGATTTATACCTTTCTCTTTCACCTTTATTACCTTCATGAGGAGGTGAATCAAATGAAGAAGTAGCTCCCTTTGGAACCCCATCAACCTTTTCAATGGTTTCAAAGTTTCCAAAACTCTCTGGTTCAAGTGTATGCTGATATACACCTCCTTTTTGCAAAGTATGCTTCACACTATTGCATTCCCCAGGAATATAATATTCACACTCTTGAGGTAGAAGACCTGCAATGAAACTCCTTCTTGGAACTATTTCAATGGTCTTCATGGTAGCTTTGGAACTTTCTCCATAAGACTGTCCATAGCCAAGACCGTAATACTTAGGCCTTTCCTCAACCATTATTGGCTCAACAATACCTTGTGCATGTTTGCTCAAACCTCTTCCTTCATAGCCCATCTTGCACATTAACTTGGATCCTATACCTTTGGTCTATTTTTCAAAAGAACCAACATAATAATTCTTAGAGGAAATTGAAGACACACTAGAATTATTTACCTCTTCTTCAAGCTGATACTTGACTAAGGCTTCTTTTGCAACAAAGATCTATGTCTCCAACTCATGCATCCTTTCCAGGTTCATATTTGCAATATGAAGTTGCCTCTCCATTTCCTGCAATTTGTCAGAAAGAAACTGCTTCTCTTCCTTCATGGAATTCAACTGCTCTCTAAGTCTGGTGCTCTTCCTTCCATCCTCATACATTTATCTCACCATATCCATCATGGTGAACAAGTCTTGCTTCATGTCTTCATCAAACAATCTTGTGAAGAAATCAAAATTTGAGGACTCACTTGTAGACGTTGTCATTATCAAAATGAATAAAAGTATTTCAAACAAGATCAGCAAAGAGCTTATTCAAGCAACCTTTTGCAACAAACCTCTTGTGCTTCAAGGATTGCTTTGAGGTCCTTTGGGATAAGAAGAATGCGTTCAGCCCTTCTTCCTTCTTGTCCTCTCCTGGACTTAGCTATCAATAGATTTCACCTCTACAAACTCAAACAATAGTTAGTTCACAAACAATCAAACAACTAAATTCTTTTTACTGTTTAAACACCTTTCAAGTTAAGCAAGCAGATAGATTGCTCTGTCAATCAAGCATCCTGATCTGATATCACCTGCATCATGATATAACCTGCTTTGGTATAACTTACTCTGATATAACCTTCTTTGAAGGTGGGGTTAATCAACTTGATGCTCTAATATAACCAGCTTTGATATAACCACTCCAATACCACCTGATCTGAAATCGGGACCTAAAGGCTTCTTGTCAACCTTACAAGAACCTCTCCCACTCCAAAGCTTATATATTCCCAAGATCTAGCTTATGATTGATAACAAAGAACTTGAAGTAGGTGTATGTCTTTGATTGCTTTTAGATGTTAAGTACTTTTGTTCATTTTCTTATGCTGATATTTAAACACACATAACAGTAAATAAAGCTGCAAATCAGCAAATACATAAGACAAAAATATAATTAGGAGTTCACCCAAACCTCTTGGGCTATGTCTTCAAAGGTCAAGCAAACCCAAAAGCTTGTGAGAGCCAGAGCTGAGAGCTAGAGCCAAGAGCCAGAGCCGAGAGCAGAAGCAGAGGCCACTAGAGGTTGGAGGTAGTTGCAGAGAATAGAGCCAACGTTCATTCTCAAGGTTCCAATAGTCAAGGTGACTATAGGGGACCACTGAATCCATTGAGACGGAGTTCAGAAAATCGTGAAGACTTCTAAGAGCCATGGAGCGGTAATGAAGTTTTAGAAAAGCAAAGAGATCAAATCATCAAGCTATTGTTGATGTTTGATGTGTGCTGAAGACAGAAGAAGGAGTTCCAGAGATAGTTAAAAGAACTCTGAGGGAGTTGGTGCAAGCTAGAGCTCAAGATAGCTCAGAGCACTGATTGAAGGAGTCTAGTCCAGAGAAGCCTAGATCTGTCTACAGAGTATGGAAAACCAGGGATAAGATGGTATTCTAAACCCATAGGTTTAGTTGTAAACCAATGGAGTTGAGTGTGGAACTTGTAAAAGAAAGATTACCATAATCCTAGAGAGCCTAGTCGAGTTGACTAGAGCTCACAGAGACATAGCCCAAGAGGTTTGGGTGAACTCCTAATTATATTGTTGTCTTATGTGTTTGCTGATTTGCTGCTTTATTTACTGTTATGTGTGTTGAAATATCAACATAAGCACTTGAACAGTTCAAAAACAAACACAAACATACACCTCTTTCAAGCACTTTTAATTCCACAAGTATCAATCATAAGCATGGATCTTGGGAATATATATAAGCTTTGGAGTGGGAGAGGTTCTTGTAAGTTGACAAGAAGCCTTTAGTGCCCCATTTCAGATCATGAAGCTACATAGGAGATGCAAGATTAGATGTGAGCTATGTATCCTTCTTTATTTGCTGTTTGAGCAAATATCTTTGATATATGTTTTGGTATATGTTTTGGGTATATCTGTTGGTGATGTTTTGGTATATGTACATATGTATATGGATGTAAATACTGCCATGAGCTTTGTTATAAAGATCCAATAAGTGGTCTAGGTGTCATGTCATTATGGGTGCCATGTTGTTATGTTGTCATGTTGATTTGCTTCTCAACATGTTGATCATTGTAAATACTGCAACGAACTAAGTCATAAAGCTCCATGGGAAGTATGTTTTTGTTTCAGTAGTCTTGTTGGTTATTGGTGTTGTTAAGCACCGAGGACGGTGTCCCCCAAGGGGGGGGAGGTTCTATAATAGCCTGCTAAAAATTCCATGTAATAAAAGTTAATAAAGGCAAAATAATAGCCATGGTTATGGGACACTTATTCCAAGATGAATGTTGGGAAAACATCATAGTGTGGGTGTTCATTTGATTTATTATTGCTAACGAAATTGGCAAAGGAAATGGAAAAGGATTTGGAAAGGTAAAATGACATTTTTGACAATTTATTTGTGAAAATAATGGAAATTAGGGAAAAGGAAGGTGAAATGTCACAAGTTGCATGTGAGGAGGAAAATGAATGAAATAATGGAAAATGAAGAAAATAGAGGCTATATTAATAAAAAGGCTTCTAAGGATAAGTTGGTACCCTTTTTCAGTTCATTTTTGGATCTCTCTCTTTCTATTCTCTCTCTCTCTCTCACTCTTGGACATGCAAAGTTTTCTTGGAGCACTTCAAAATTGGATCAAGAAAGGAAAAGAAGGAAAAGAGGAAGCAAAGATCAAACAAGGAAGAGTAGGATCAAGTAGCTACAATGGGTTTAGTTGCAGGTATTGATTTGCATGTGTGATTTCCTTGCTATATTTTGCATGCATGTTATGCATGTGTGTTCTTGGTTTTCTTTCTGTCATGGGAATGTGTTTTCCCAGGTGTGATCGTGCTCTTTAGCCTTGCCTTTCCATTTCTAGATAGCCATGGTGAGATGGGGTTCTCATGTTTTGGTTGAGTTGGATTGCCGGATGGATTCAAAGTTGAGAGAGGTGGATCTCTGAATGAAAGAATACATGACCTAGTGATACCCAAACCAGACTATGGATTGTGGTAAAACCACTGGCCTAGTGACCTCTAAACCAGACTATGGGTTGCAGTAAATCCAGGTATTATGTGCCTCGGTGGGACTAGTAATCCTTGACTACTGAATGGCTGGATATACGGTAAAATATAGAGGTGGTTTCCCTTGATCAGGCCTAGGAATCCTTGCCAGTGAATGGCGGAATATATGGTAAAGCTTGGAGGATGGTGTCTCAATTATGGCCTAGTGACCCATGGATTGGACTGTGGGTTGTGGTAAAGCGTAGATAAATCCGATGGCATCCATGCTTATTTATGGCCTAGTGCTCCGGTGAGGATTATGGTAAATCCTGATTCTATTGATGAGGGTGAGGTGGTTTAGCCTCAGGAAGCCCTGGTTGGTTATTTTGGTTTGAGTCCCATATTCATGCTTGGAATATGGTACAAGGGTGATTAGATGAACAGACAAATGGGTCAACCAATCTACCGTTAGGTAGAATGTGGTAGACCTAGACCAGGTTGGATTTTGCATTCTTTAATAAGAGTTACTTTCCTTGGTATTTTATGAGAAAATGTACTAGATTATATGTGGCATTTATGGTTGTTGTATCATCATTATTTCTATTTTTTATATGATGGTTATGAATATTTTTTATGACATTGAAAATGCATGGTTTTCATCCCTTTTTGATTTGTGAATAAATGAGGAATGAATATATGACCTAATAAATGATAATGTAGCTAATGTGATAAGGGACCAATGCTTCTTAGCAATTCTTAGATAAGTATAAGACCCCTATGCTCAGATCTGTTGTTTAAACATGTAGAATGCATAATTGTCATATGTTTGATGAGATGCCTATCATGGCTAGTAAGAGTCCAATCAAGTCCTTGTTTAAGAATTTTTATTGGCAACATTGTCTCTATGTTTCTTTTCATTTCTGTGAATTCCATGAAGTTCTGGGAAGTGACTCAATCTTAGCCCTAGAATTTAGCCTTAAATCTCACAGTCAATGGAATAAAAAGGCTACAATCACACTCAGGCAGTCTCATGGAAGTGACTGCGACCCTTAGTCACTTGGAGGGCGCGGAAAGGGAGCGACTGGGGCTATAGGTCCTTGAACTGCTTAGTTTACTTAGGGGTTGGTCACCTGGAAAGGTGGGGCAGCTCTTGGAGGTTTTGTTGGATGCGTGGATGTTTAGTTTGGTTGTGTTTTGTCGATTCCACTTCCTTAAGGTGACCTAGGAGGTTGAATCAGAACATAGTAGCTTCTTGTAACATGTTTACCTCAGTTGTCTAGTTACATGGGTAGACGTGGGAGGAGGGTGTTACAAACTTCGACAAATAAGATCTCAAGATAAACCATTCTTCAATTTTAGACTTGATCCCTTCTCTTCTTCATTATTTCTCTCTATGATATTTCAAATCCATGCATGAAAATTGTGTGTGTCCAAATGAGCTCAACCCACCCTTTATTTATACAGTCCAGAGGGGTTTGAATAGACATGTTCTTTGTGGCAGGGCCCACTTGACAGGTTGGGCTGACTTGGCATCTAGAGGTACTTGTGACCCAAATTACATATTTTAAAATTCTTTTTTTAGACTATAAATAAGCCTTTGAATTTGAACAATATAAATAATAATGAGCATGAAGAACATGATTTAATAAAGTAATAATTTGACTTGAGCATAAAACCCATGCTTGAAAATAGATATATTTTTCTTTCTTTCTACTTTTACATAAAATATATAATTACATAAGTATTGTTGTAGCTTATATTGTTCTTGAGGCTTATTTATCAGTTATATCACTATCGGGAGTTAAAACTCAATAAAGCTCCTTTATATTCTTTACCCTTCCCAAAAAGTCTAAAAGAAATGAAATATTTTGTTTATTATATATTAGCATCGCTAAAGGAGGAAATGTAAAAGAATAAGATATAAAGGGTTATATGGAGCTAGACCTGATATATATATATATATATATATATATATAGATAAGTTCATATTAAAACGAGAAGCAAATAAAGAAATATACCAGATTTACAAAGGGAACAAGTGTTAAAGATATATAGCCGGACCTGAAATATATACATTGCGTTTAAAAGTTCGGCGGGTCCGCTGTATCGAAAAGCCCTTTATATACATGCATATAGGTTTTGCCGATCACGATTTGCAATGACGGACTTGAAAGAATATATATTATATTTATAATATCGACGGGTCTGCAATAATGATAGTCCATACCCGATATTGATTACACCATGATTTATAACTCTGTAGGGTCTGCGATTATCATGTAACGTTTATGACTTATGCCGATTGCGATTTGCGATCGCGGGCTGGACCCGAAAGCATTTATATTTTGTTTTATAATTGTGGCGGGTTCGTAATATCGCATAACATATTATACATACATACATATAGATATATATATATATATATATATATATATATATATATATATATATATATATATATATATATATATATATATATATATATATATATATATATATAGATATATGGAAAGTGCCGATTGCAATGAGCGATGGGGATTCTAAACCCGATAGTTTATATGCTATATTTCATAACTTAGCGCGTCTATCTTATCGGGGGTTACAAAGGTTTTTATTATTACATCAAAAGCCCTTCATATATATTTGTTTACGTAGTTATATATATATTTCTATTATAAAGGATTATTGTTGGGTGTGGAGCATGATTATCATCCTAATTTGGAGGTCTTTGTTTCAGCCGGATGTATACCCTAGGAAGATTGTACACCCCTCAATGTGGGCAGGGTACGGTGGGGACTTGTCCCCCTCACGGGGGTTTGGGGGGGGGGGCGATCCCCCCTGGCTGGCGGGTCCAAGGGCTAGTGGTCCCCCGCTGCCCCCAAATCTAAAAACAGATGTAAAATAACCTTGTAAAAGTATAGTAATTTCTAGTCAATCTGGGCCGTTCATTAGGTAGATGATCTAATGGTACAACTTATGTTTAGTTTAGGGTTTTTCTCCCTAGAAGGAAACCCCTCTCTTTGTATGAGGGCATTGTATTGAGGCTATGTAATAGATGTGTATTCTCAGAGCAAGAAACAGATAGGTGAGACTGTGAGAGAAAACAGAGGATATTACAGCAGATCTGCTGTAGGTTCTATCTCTTAATTTTGCTGGATAATAGAAAGGAAGGGCTGGTTGTTTGAGGTGGACGTAGCCCAAACTTGGTGAACCACGTATATCTGTGTCTCTCTGGTTTTATGTGTTTGTGTTTTTCCGCATATTATATGTCTTGCATTTCTCTGTCATATATATAATTTTTCTAACAACTGGTATTAGAGTCGAAGGTCTATTTGGCTGATAAACTCGCAGGAAAGAAGGGTTCCTTGTTCGAGTGGGAGAAATGGAGGAAGATGGTAAGTTTAGGGTTGAGAAATTTAACAGCCAATACTTCCCATTGTGGAAGATGTAGATGGAAGATTATCTGTATCAGAAAGAATTGTACCTACCATTGAGCAGAAAAGCAAAGAAGCCGATAGCTATGACAGATACAGAATGGAGCATTCTCGATAGAAAGGCACTCAGAACAGTATGGTTGTGTCTCACAGCGTTGGTCACCTTCAATATTTCGAAGGAAACAATGACAGAGAGTTTGATTCAGGCGTTAGCGAAACTATATGAAAAACCCTTGACCTCAAACAAGGTATTTCTTATGAAACGATTATTTAATATGAAGATGTCGGAAGGTGGATCTGTTGCAGACAATTTAAATGATTTTAATATAGTTACAAGTCCGTTAAGTTCTGTAAGGGTAAACTTTGATGATGAAGTTAGAGCTCTGTTATTCTTGTGCTCATTGCCAGAAAGTTGGAATGGTTTAGTAATGGCCATTAGTAACTCTGTTTCTGGATCTAGTACTTTAAAGTTTGATGATGTTGTCGGTCCTATCCTTAGTGAGGAAATGTGACAAAAAAGCTTCGGTGAGACATAGGGTAATGCTTTGAGTGCAGAGTCTAGGGGAAGAAGAATGAAAAGAGGAAAGAGCTCAGGATATCACAGTAAATCAAGGAAAGGCAGATCCAAGTCTAGATCAGGGATAGTGTGCTGGAAATGCTAAAAGAAAGGACACCTAAAGAAAGACTGTCGATCTCAGAAGGGAAAAGAAGGAGATGCACAACAAGTAAACAATCATGAAGCAAATGTGACAGGTGAGGTGTTACAAGATGCTTTGATTCTTTCTTTCTAAAATATTACTAATTCCTGGGTGGTAGTTTCAGGGGCCTCATTCCATGCCGCACCTAATAAGAAGTATTTTCATGACTATGTTCAAGGAGATTTTGGACAAGTCCATTTGGGTGATGATAAACCCTGTAAAATTGTTGGAATGGGTAAGGTTATTGTAAAATAGTGGAATGGAAACCAATGGCTACTAAAGGAGGTAGGGCATGTTCCAGATCTGAAGAAAAATCTAATTTCAACAGGGTAGTTAGACGGTGAAGGTTGTGTGACAACTTTCACAGATAAAGCTTGGAAGGTCACCAAAGGAGCCCTGGTAATAGAAATAGGTGAAAATGTTGTTACATTGTATTTATGCAATGGTATTTCTGACTCTGTTAATGCTTTAACTTCCAAAGGAGCAGATGCAACATTATGGCATCATAGGCTCGGACACATGAGTGAGAAGGGGAAGAAGATTCTTCACTCAAGGAATTTGTTGCCAGGTTTGAAGAATGTTGATTTGGACTTCTGTGAGAATTGCCTTTATGGAAAACAGAAGAGAGTAAGATTTCTCAGAGTTGGGAAAGAAAAGAAGAGCGAAAAATTAGAGCTTGTGCATGCAGATGTATGGGGACCTGCTTAGGTATCATCTCTCGGTGGCTCTTGTTATTATGTTACTTTTATTAATGATGCAACTAGAAAAACTTGGATTTATTGTATTCAGAATAAATCTAATGTATTTGATACTTTCAAGAAATGGTAATCTTTGGTTGAGATTGAGACAGGAAAGAAATTGAAGCATCTCGGATCAGACAATGGAGGTGAATATTAGAGCAAAGAGTTTGATAGGTATTGTTCATAGCATGGAATTTGTAGAGAGAAGACAGTTCTAAGAACACCACAAGAAAATGGTGTGTCAAAAAGAATGAATAGAACAATCATGGAGCATGCAAGGTGCATGACATTGCATGAAGGATTGCCTTTACAATTTTGGGCAGATGATGTAGATACTACTATTTATCTAATAAACAGAGGGCTTTCAAGTTCCTTGGATGGTAGTATTCCAGAGGAAGCATGGACAAGTAAAAAGGTAAACTACTCCTTTTTAAAGCCTTTTGGTTGTGAGGCCTTTGTCCATATCAATAAAGAAAATAGAACAAAGCTTGAGGCAAAATCAAAGAAATGTACCTTTATTGGATATGGTGTTAATGATTTTGGTTATCGCTTATATGATTATGACAATCACAAAATCATTAGGAGCAGAGATGTAATATTCAATGAAGAGGTCTTGTATAAGAATCAGTTGGAGGAAAAGAAACAGGAAAAATAAAACAAGGAATACACAGTTCTTGATGAGATCACTAAAAATGTAAAGGTGCCTGAAAATAATAATAATCAACAACCACAACAACAACAACCACCACAACAGCAATAGTCGCCCCAAACACCTGAAAGTGGTGTTATAAGATCTACCAGGATAAGTATACCCCCTGAACAATACTCTCCTTCATTATATTATTTATTGTTGACTGCTTCTGGTGAACCCGAATGTTATGAAGAATCAATGAAGGTTGAAAGCAAGAAGAAGTGGGAGCTAGCCATGGAAGAAGAGATGGACTCCTTAATGCATAACTAGACTTGGGACTTAGTCAAGTTGCCTGCAGGTAAAACTACATTGCAGAATAAATGGGTTTACAGGCTGAAGGAAGAAGATGGAGGAAAACAAAGTTACAAAGCTAGACTTGTGGTGAAGGGGTTTGCACAGAAGAAAGGTATTGATTTTGATGAAATATTTTCTCCTATTGTTAAAATGACTTCAATCAGAACTATTTTAAGTCTAGTAGTAGTTGAAGATTTGCATCTTGAGAAGTTAGATGTAAAGATAGCCTTTCTCCATGGGGATTTGGAGGAAGAGATATATATGCAGCAACCACAAGGATATGAGGTAAACGGGAAGGAGAAACTAGTGTGCAAGTTGAAGAAGAGATTGTATGGCTTAAAATAGGCTCCAAGGAAGTGGTATCTAAAATTTGACAAGTTTATGTCTAAACAAGGTTATACTAGATGTCACTCTGATCATTGTGTTTATCTGAAAAAGAAAAATGATGGAAGCTATATTATATTATTATTGTATGTAGATGACATGCTTGTTTCAAGTTCTAATATGTAGGAAATAAATGTGCTCAAAAGAAAATTGGCAAATTCATTTCCAATGAAGGATTTGGGAGCTGCAAAACAAATCCTTGGTATGAGAATAACTAGAGACAGGAAAAATCACAAATTAACATTGTCTTAGAATGAGTACATACAAAAGGTGTTGAAAATATTTAATATGCACAATGTAAAACCAATTAGTACACCTTTTTCTAGCCATTTCAAACTCAGTAAGGAGATGTACCCAAGGACCCAAGAAGACATGGATTATATGTCTAAAGTTCCATATGCATCAGCAGTTGGAAGCTTAATGTATGCAATGGTCTGCACAAGGCCTGATATTGCACATGCAGTGGGAGTTGTAAGCAGGTACATGAACAATCCAGGAAAAGAACATTGGATGGCAGTGAAATGGATTCTCAGATATTTGAGAGGTACCAAAAATCAAGCATTATGCTTTGGTGGTTCAAACATTTCTCTACAGGGATATGTTGATGCAGATATGGCAAGTGATAGAGATAACAGGAGGAGCACTACAAGATATGTATTTATTGTAGGTGGAATAGTTGTCCGTTGGGTTTCAAAAATCCAAAGTGTTGTTTCACTTTTAACAACAGAAGCAGAGTATGTTGCTGCTACGGAGGCTAGTAAAGAAATGATTTGGTTACAAAGATTTATGGATGAATTGGGTAAGAAGCATGATATGGGCACGTTATACAGTTATAGCAAAAGTGCCATTCATCTTGCAAAGAATGCAACATTTCATTCTAGGACTAAACACATACAACACAAGTACCATTTCATACGATCAATGTTGGAAGATGGAGAGTTGAAGTTGGAAAAGATACACACTAGCCAGAATCCTGCAGATATGATAACAAAAGTTGTAACCAGGGAGAAATGGAGAATATGCTTAGTTTCAATTGGTCTTCAAGGATGACGATGAAGATGAGAAACAACCAAGTCCAAAGAGGAGCCATTTTCCAACAAATGAAGCAGCAGTGGAGTTGCTACAAACATTCTCCAAGTGGGATATTGTTGGGTGTGGAGCATGATTTTCATCCTAATTTAGAGGTCTCTATTTCAGCTGGATATATACCCCAGGAAGATTTTACACCCCTCAAAGCGGGGGGGTGTGGGGGGGCTTGTCCCCCTGACAGGGGTTTGCGGGGCTCGATCCCCCACCGGCTGGGGGGTCGGGGGCCAGGGGTGCCCTGCTGCCCCCGAAGCTAAAAACAAATGTAAAATTGCCTTGTAAAAGTATAGTAATTTCTAGTCAATCTAAGCTGTTCATTAGGCGGATGATCTGATGGTAGAACTTATGTTTATTTTAGGGTTTTTTTTCCCTATAAGGCAACCCCTCTCTTTGTATGAGAGCATTGTATTGAGGCTGTGTAATAGATGTGTATTCTCAGAGCGAGAAACAGATAGGTGAGATTGTGAGAGAAAACAGAGGATATTATAGCGAATCTGCTGTAGGTTGTGTCTCTTCATTTTGCTGGATAATAGAAATGAAGGACTGGCTATTCGAGGTGGATGTAGCCCAAACTGGGTGAACCACGTATATCTGTCTCTCTCTGGTTTTATGTGTTTGTGTTTTTTCGCATATTATATGTCTTGCATTTCTCTGTCATATATATAACTTTTCTAACAATCATAATAGAAAGGCCAGATCCGAGGCGTATATATATGTTGATTTATAAGCTCCGACGGGTCCGCGAGATGTATGAAAAGGCATATTTTTAGCTAAAAGGCAGAATTTCGGGCGGATGCAAAGGGGTAAGAGGTTTTTAGTAGAGCTTACCCGATTCCACTTATTATTTGACACGTAGTAACTGGGTGGAGAGAGAAAACCGCCCATTTCAGGTAGGTATTCTTCGGGCTTGTGTCCCATCCGAAATCTTTGTAGACCGTCTGATTTCTTAAGCGCAAATCTATGGTGGGGATTTATAGTAGAAAGGTATGTCTCGATAGTTGTGCAGAGCCCGCATTGAAAGCAGAAAAAGCATGTTTTATAATATATTTTCATTATAAAAAGTTTACAATAGAAAAGCGCGGATATAAAGGATTTACGCATAAGTCCAACACTTCCAAAGTTATGCAGCCTAAGGGTGCATAAGATAAGTTTTACAGTGATTATCGAGCCAATTGCGATTTGTGATGGAGGTCAATGGAACACTGAACGGGCGGATTTGACAAGTTTATAAAGCAGGATTAACTCTTTTGAGTTCCATATTAATCAAAGGTTCGCGTTAATTTCACTGTGTAAAGTGGAAAATAAAGGTTAGAGCTGAAGCTAAAGAGGAAGACAATTTGGTATGTTTCTTTGCATTTTGGCCAATTAGAATGCCCATGTAAACCCATGATTACACAAACTAAATGTATTTCATTCTAGTCAAGTTGAGAAGTGAATCAGAAGGATGAGCGCAGGATGGAAGATTGTTCTGATAATAGCATATGGTTGCGAATTCCTCAGGATCTCCTGATCCCGAGGAATCACAATTATCTCTTTTCCTCTTTGACTATAAGAGAGGAAAAACAAATAGAATAGAGCAGCTCTTTGTTTTTTACTTCGACTGTAATTTTAAGAGACAGAGTGTTATTATGAAGAAATCATCATTACTATAATGACATTCGGAGTTAATGAGTAATATATAATTCATGTTTCTGTTTGCTCACGATATTCTAAGTAACTAGGCAGTAATCACTAGTGGCTTGGGCCCAACCACTAGTGGATTTCACTACTTTTCCCTGTGATATACTTTTATCTTTTTACTGCAAGTTTAATTGCTTTGTTTTATAGTTTTACGATTGATCTACTTGATATATAAATCACTGGTGTTGAGCTTGTGCATTCCACGCATTATTTCATATTTTTGTTGATTGGTTTCATTTATTTATGTCGTAGATTGATTCAATTATTAGATAAGAGTTATTTCATGATAATTGAGAGCCAGAGTATTATTGGTTAAATCAGGTGTATTATTGTTATGCAGAAGTTTCTATTCAGCTGAAAGAGCTCTGTTAATGCTACAATGCACTCGGTTGATGTGCTTATGGCCTGTAATTGCAATTAGAGCTTTTTGATTAAGATTGAGTTTTTATGCTTGAATAGTTTAATTTCTTTGAAGTTACATGTTTGGTAGTTTATGGTTTGATCTGTTTACTCTTGTATTAAAATCAATAAGTTATCTTAAAGAATTACTTTCTATAGATACAACGATTTCCATCACTTGCACATACTATGTACACTCTTGAAATAAAAGTACTTACCCAGGTCGATAATTAATGTGAGGCATTTAGGAGTTCTAAAAGACATCTTATATGCGCCCAACATTAAATCATCAGAACCCAAATCTCCTAAAGTAGTGGATGAATAGATGACACCCAGTATTCCAGACCAAGGTAGTGCTGTTAAAATCATTTTAAAAGTCTCTTCTAAACCCCTTAGGAACAAATCTCCAGCTCCGGAAATCCCTGAAGGATATTGGCACATTTTTTACCAAATGGCTCATAATCAGCAACAACCTTAGACCTCTACATGCAATACCTTATTGTTTATACAGCTGTAAATGCTCCCTTGAAAGCTATTCCATTACAGAATATTCCTACCTTTCATGGGCTAACTTTAGAGGATCCTGATGCATTCCTTTTTGAATTTGATGTTTTATGTAGGGGATATGATTACACTACCGACCCCCAAAAGCTGAAACTGTTCCCCTCTACTCTGAAGGGAGCAGCTTTGTGTTGGTTTATGGGGATTGGTGGAGGTACCATTACAGACTGGGACCAAATGAGAACATCCTTTCTAAAAAAATACCAAGATTATTGCTGAACAAGAGAACTGAAGGATGAAATCTTTCAAATGGTAGCTAAGACTAACGAGACCCTTGAAGAATATGTAAAACGTTTTCAATATAATCTATAAAGATATCCTTATGAAAATTTTCCTCTTGAGTTCTTGAAACTACGATGATAAAAGGTATGAAAGACCAATGGGTAGAAACACTAAATTTAATGGGGAAGGGTGATATTTATCAAGAGGATTATGATGATATTATACAATTGTGCATCAGGTGCTCTAGAGGCAGTACAAGGCTGAAACCAACCGGATGTGATGCCATCACTAGAGACAGCAGAGCCTTAGGAGGAAGCATTACATGAGTTGAAATTGGAAATCTGTTGGAAGATTTAAAGACCGATATCTTGGGCACCCCGATGACATAATTGGATATCACGCAAGCCAAAAAAATGTAGGTCGTAGTAGAAAAAATATGGCTAATTTCTGTCCACATTGCAGAAAGAAACACAATCATAGGGAATGTCTATTAGATATGATATAAACATGTGCCATTTTCACTAACGATCATGCTATGGAAAGTTATCCATCACTTCCTAGATTTAAAGAAGTTTTCAAGGAAGCAAAAGAGGAAGTGGATCCAGTATATCTGCTGAACCAGTGCCATCAATGGAAAGCACATATGACAAGTATGCATATAGAACCATATTCATTCTTTCCTTCTTCACAATTTAATTCTCAACAATATTTAGGGGCAGCATGGCAGAACAAGCCACCTTTCTCTACTTGGCCACCTCAAGCATTTTCGATGCCACCATGGCCCAACCAATCAGATCTAAACAATAATTGGACAAATTCTTCTTACCCTCCACCATTCTAGTAGAACACCTCCTATTCCTCTCAATGGTCTCCTCCTACCTCACAAAATCAGAAATAGCAACCAAATTGGAAACGATCCGCAAACTAGCCCATGGGAACAACTCCTCTGCCTCAACCAACCTTACCAGCACCTTACATGTTGCAGCAAAATCCTCAACCTAATATACAACCACAACTCCTAGCTTAACCAAATCTGAATCCTAACAACTAACTGATCCAGTCAGTAAAAATTATTGAGAGTCCAGATCCTGAAGTTGAACTGAGAGAATGTAATGAACTTAAGTTAAGATCTGGATGCATAATTGCTCCAGATGAGGACAACAATCTGCAACATGAGGTTAAAGAAATGCATCCGAATAAGCCTTCGACTGTAGATGACCAACAAAAAAAATAGGGAGAAGATACAGTCAGGTAGAAAGATCTCAAACAAATCATAATTACTTCTCCCCCATTCCCAGAAAGATTGATAATACCTCGACCAATTGAATATCTTGACTTTGATCTTCTGGGTGAACTCAAAAATCTCTGTATAAAAATACCCCTCCTCCAAGCCATTCAAGATATTCTGATATATGTTAAAACCATTAAGGAGTTGTGTGCAAAGAAGTCTATGAGGAAAACAAAACTAACACCCACTGTCCATGTCATCGGACCATTGTCTGATTTATTACTAGGCAAAGAGACACCTATAAAATACGAAAACCTGGCGAATCCCATTGTCATAGTTCAAATAAATGGCTGCTCTTTTCCCAATGCTTTAGTTGACTTAGGGGCAGCAATTAACATTCTTACAAAAAAAACTTGTGAAGTGCTTGGCATCACAACCTTAGAACCAACCACTACCTTGCTGGAACTTGCCGACTATTCAATCGTTAAGCCAAAAGGAACATTACAAGATGTGATGGTTTCTGTGGACTCTTGGGAATATCCAATAGATTTTTTGCCCCAGAAATTAGCTAGATGGACATCCATTAATATTGGGAAGGCCGTGGCTAGCAACATCTGATGTTTATATAGGCTGTCAAACAAGCAGTATGACCGTAATCAGAGGAAATGATGTTAAGAATCTAGCTTTATACCCTCCTTCTTAGCCAAGCTTGACCATTGTAAAAAATCGGAAACAACCAGTAGCATATTTAAAATAAAATATTCATTCACCGCTGACTGTGGCAGATGCGCTTGAATTCAAAAATCAAACAAAAGATGATGTCATTAACACCTTTATCAATCACCCTACTGCAGTGTCTAATTTGAGATGTCACATGATTGAAGCAGTCCTTGACAATGAGATTCAAGAAGATTCCTTGAGAGATATCAATGACCAACAAATACCAACAACCACTATTTATAATAGAAAGCCTGTTGAAATCGATCAAGGGAAAATCATGAACATTAATAGTAATCTGAGTAATGACCAACAATAGAAACTTATACTAGTCCTTAGGAAATATAAAGGGGCTTTTGCATGGGACTACCGAGACATGAAGGGTATTGACCCTCAATTATGCATGCACCACATCTACATTGAAAAATATGCAAGACCCATTTGATAGCCACAGTGCATATTAAATCCTCATCTAAAGGATATTGTGAAAGAAGAGCTTCAAAAACTGTTAGATGTGAATTTTGTTTATCCTATATTTGATAGTAAATGGGTTTCTCCATTAGTATCTGTCCCTAGAAAGAATGGAAAATGGCGGATATGCATTGAATACAAAGAACTCAACAAAGTGATGCAAAAATACCATTTTTACCTTCCAATAATCGACCAGGTCCTTGATACATTGGCAAGAAAGAAATTCTTCTCTTTCCTAGATGGATTCAGTGGCTACAACCAAATTCAAATTTCCCCTGAAGACTAGGATAAAACTATTTTCACCTACCCCTTGGGAACATTCTCTTATAGGGTATTTCCTTTCAGATTGTGCAACACACCTGCTACATTCCAAAGAGCCATACTCAGTATTTTTGTAGACTTGATAAATGAAGGATTGGAGTTATACATGGACGATTTCACACCCTATGGGGATGAATTTGATCAGGCATTACAAACACTAGAGGAATTCCTAGAACAGTGTATTGCTAGAAGGCTATGCTTCAGTCATAAGAAGTGTCATATGATGATGACGGAGGGCCTGATTCTGGGTCATTACATTTTATCAGCTGGAATTCAGGTAGATCTAACAAAGATACAAGTAATCCTCTTATTAGTTACTCCCTGCACTCAAACAAAGGTACGTAGCTTTTGGGATTTTCTTGATATTATCGTAGATTTATAAAGCTTTCGCAAATTGTTGCACCTTTATATGCCTTGACAGGAAATGCTGATTTTATATGGACTGATAAATGTGGCATTGCTTTCACAGATCTGAAATGCTTAGTATTGACAGCACCAGTATTACGAGGCTCGAATTGGGATATACCTTTCCAAATTTCATCAGATGCATCAGATACAACCATTGAAGTTGTTCTTGGCCAAGAAGAAGACAAGAAACCTTACGCTATATATTACATCAGCAAAAATGTTACTCCTGGTGAGTTAAATTATACAGTAACAGAAAAGGAGTTTCTAGCTGTTATTTATGCTATAAACAAATTTAGACACTATATAACTGGATATCCTGTATTTCTATATACTAATCACTCTGCCATTAAATATTTAGCCAACAAACCAATTACAAATGGAAGAGTGACTCATCGGTTACTAGTTTTGTAGGATTTTGACATAACTATAAGGGATCAATCAGGGAAGGAGAACCTTGTGGCAGACTTCCTCTCCCGAGTGCCAAGAACAGATGATACAATGGCGGTAGATGATCAGTTCCCAGATGAACATTTGTTTGCTATGGCCGTAAAAATGCCATGGTATGCAGATGTAGCAAATTACTTAGCAGTGGGAAAATTGCCCAAACATTTGACACCCAGAGAAAGGAAATTGATTGTTCAGTGTAGCACTCATTTCTCCTGGATTGGAGGATACCTTTTCCACATGGGATTTGATATGCACATCCACAGGTGCATTAGGGAGGATGAAATTTATGATATCCTAAAAGCCTGCCATGATGGACCTTGTGGTGGACACTTTGCAAACCACAGAACTGGACATAAAATTCTACAGATGGGCTACTACTGGCCCACTATTTTTAAAGATTGTAAGAAATTTGTCCAGGCATGTGATAGTTGCCAAAGGATGGGCTGCCCTATCCAATTTGATGAACTACCCCTACATCCACAACTGGTGATAGAACCCTTTGAGCATTGGGCATTAGATTTTTTTGGGCCATTCAAACCACCATCCAACCAGAAATTGTATATATTGGTTGCAACAGATTATGTAACTAAGTGGTTGGAAACAGTAGCATTTCCAAGAGAAACAGAGGAAACCATTATTAACTTTCTTTTCAAAAATTTTGTGTGGTATGGCTTACCCTGAGAAGTAATTACTGATGGGGGGCCACAATTCGTGGGTCGCAAGACTACTGCTACATTCAGAAATCATCATATCACACATAGAATTAATTCTCTGTATCTCCCGTAGGTGAACGGGCAAGTGGAGAGCACCAACAAAGTTATCGAAGCTATTCTAACAAAGATAGTTTCATCATATCAAGGAGACTAGGCTGCTCGACTACCAGAGGCCTTGAGGACATATCACACAAATTGGAGAAACACTACTGGATATTCTTCGTATCAACTAGTATTTGGTAAAGAACCCATTTTTCCCATAGAATTTGAAATATAAACACTAAAGACAGCCCAGGAAGTGGGACTGGATTTATCCGAAGCCCGGGCTAATAGGTTACGATAGATGAATGAATTAGATGAATCTCGGCTACTGGCTTTACAATGTATAACACTTATTCAACAACAAAGATCCAAATGGCATGACGCCCTGATTAAGAAAAGGACATTTCATGAGGGCGACTGGGCACTCCTTTATGATTCCAGGTTTCACAACTTCCCTGGCAAACTGCAGACTAGGTGGTTAGGCCCCTATGAAATAAAGCAAGTACATGACAATGGCACTCTTATGCTAACCACCATTGATGGGTCTGGTTCTTCTTTTAAAGTGAATGGGCATTGGGTGTGCCTCTACCAAAAACCACTTACTAGAGAATCTTTCTACCAGCAGATACGTGAGGACCCCACCATGCAAGTTTTAGCTGCAAAAGGCAATCCTTCGGCAACTTCATCTTTATAAAATTTATTTCTTCTCTGTAAAATATGTAAATATGATTGCTAATTTGATTTGATTTTCTTTTTTTTTTCCTCTGCTTGTTTTGTTATTCAGTTAATTTAACAGCCGTTGTTCAATCCAATTGAACAACACTTTCTTTTTGGCTTGTTTTTTTGTTCAATTAATTGAACAACTGCTATTCAATCTATTGAACAGCTGTTGTTCAATCTAATTGAAAAACACTTTCTTTTTGGCTTGTTTTTTTGTTCAATTAATTGAACAGTCGTTGTTCAATCCAATTGAACAATACTTTCTTCTTGGCGTGATTTTGCTTTTCAATGAAATGAACAATTGTTGTTCAATCTAGTGAAAAGCCACTATTCAATCCAATTGAATAGCCACTGTTCAATCCAATTGAACAACACTTTATTTTTGGCTTGTTTTGTTGTTCAATTAATTGAACAGCTCATGTTCAATCTATTGAACAACCGATGTTCAATCTATTGAACAACTGATGTTCAATCCAATTGAACAACATTTTATTTTTGGCTTGTTTTTCTATTCAATTAATTGAATAGTTGTTGTTCAATCTATTGAACAACTGCTGTTCAATCCACTTGAACAACACTTTCTTTCTGGCATGATTTTGTTGTTTAATTAATTGAACAACTGCTATTCAATCTATTGAACAACTGCTGTTCAATCTATTGAACAGCTGCTGTTCAATCTATTGAACAGCCGCTGTCCAATCCAATTGAACAACACTTTCTTTTTGGCATGATTTTGCTGTTCAATTAAATGAACAACTATTGTTCAATCTATTGAACAACCATTGTTCAATCTATTGAACAACCGTTGTTCAATCCAATTGAACAACACTTTCTTTTTGGCATGGTTTGTTGTTCAATTAATTGAACAGATGTTGTTCAATTTATTGAACAACCGCTGCTCAATCCAATTGAACAACACTTTTTTGGCGTGTTTTGTTGTTCATTCAATTGAAAAGCACTTTCACATCCCTAGTGCGTGCTTTGCTGTTCAATTCCAATTGAACACCAAAATTTTCTTTTGTGTGATTGTTGTTCACTTGTCTGAATGATTTCTATTCACTCAAACGCTCAACCCCATTTTTCTTTTGTTTTTCATTTTGTTTTTTTCATGGCATGAAGTACACTACTTTTATGAGGACAACTTCTTGATGATAAATTCTTTTCAAGAAAGGGACACAGTTATTTATATACTGCTTTGTTGCATAGATTTCTGTTGTACTTGATACTGATTGGTCATCTTAATACCATGCTAGTTCCACCCTTCTTGGTTATAATCTTCTCTATCTTTAATAAATAATACTATGGGTATACTTTTTTATTGACATGTTAAAATTCTTCCACCATCCCTGCTCTTAAGGAGTATTGAGCCTCCCTCTATTTATCATAAAAATGTGTAATAACAACAAAATTTTGCTTTCAGATGGAGGATAGGGGGTCTCATTACAAGCCAACCTACCATGTTCATAAGGACATAGCAAAGTGACATTCCCACTATGGCCACAACACCATGGTTATGATCCAGTGGGTAGCCAGAATATCCTTGGAACAAGAGGTCTCATCACGAGCCGGCCTAATCACTTTTTCTACATCCCAGTGAACGGTAGTGTGGTCATCTGGTTACCACGCTAGCACACTGATCTCTTTTGTAGAACAACACTGTAACTCTCCATTTATAAATTGAGGATCCTAGCTCATATGGGTTAAAAAGTAACCCTGCCGAGGCTATGGATGCCTGCTGGCAACAAAGGAACTGCTTATGGTATTGAAGTTATATCTTATTGTCAATTATTACTATACTACCCTCTTCTTATTCTTTCTTTTTATCGGAGAAGTTATTTCCTTAATTTTTCCCCTTTTTAACCTTTATGCATGAGATATTGTTTTCTGATCAATCGCATCATTCTCAGATAGAATACCATCAGCAAAGCATATTTTTGGCACATTGCTATCCTTTTCTTTCTCGCATAACTTATCGTTAATCCAAGCGTCTTATCTTTTATTCATAACTATCTTTACACACTCCGCTCTCATTATAACCACACCTATTTCCGTCCTATAATTTATATGTGTACTCTGTTTCATTTAATGTCGTATTGTTCTTCCCCTTGCCTTACCGTCATAACAACCCTTTCCCTGTCTACTCAGTCATAGGCAACCTCTCTTTTTAAGGAAGGGGAGGATTCCCATTACACCTTTGCATGCGTTGTATTTATTCCACTTACTGGACTTGATATGTTGCTATGATATCCCATGATCAAATGGCATGTGGCAATATGATAGTCTTAGAGTTAATATCATTAATTATCATGGAAATTCTGCTTGACATTACAGAATTTAGTTATTATGTCCACTTGTTGTTCTATTTTACCAAAGCAATTTTTGTTCTCTATTGTGTTTTTATTGTGTTAATATTTGAAAATTGTAGAGTGAATATTGGAAGAATTCGAGCATTATGGGTGGAAAATCAGTTTGCCGAGAACCCTCGGTGTTGGAAATTTCTGACAGAGCTTGGGAAATTCTGGTGTGCGCGTGATGGAGTTCATATTTCAGCATGCTTCAGACCCCTAGCAGTGAAATCGCTCTTGAATATTTACAACATTTACATAATGGGCAGTCCACAGTAAAAGGTGTAAGAATAATAGTATCTGAAGCTGTGATAGCTGAGGTTTCTGGGTTGTTGGTAGAAGGAGCAGTATGGCTGGAAAAGCATGTAATGTTGCATGATGCAGTGGAGATTTTAAAAGACATAGGTGAAGAGCTAACCCGAAAAGGTAGGGGCATTCAACCGTCCTCTCTTGGAGAACCATGGTGCGAATTGGCGAGTGTTTTCCAACAGTACATTACTTGTGATGGTCGATGGGATGTGGTAAAGCCACAACAACTTAAACTTTTAACCATTTTAAAGAAAAATCTTACTGTTAATTTGCCATTTTTCTTAAATTCATTGTTGCATTATATATTCGATAGAGTAAGACGGGCTAAACATCCTGATACTATAGTCAGTCATCATGGGTTGATCAGACTGATTGTTAGTCACAGTCTTGCTCAACAAGATTTAACTTGGGATAATTTTATAACTCCACCAGAGATTGGGCCAGAACCTGTAGTCCAAAATTCTGCAACCTTGGAAATTGAACAGAAGAACCTTGTTCCGAAGAGGAAAAGAACTGCTCGTATAGTAACAGGACCTACTAAGCACAGGTGTTTTGTAAAGATGAATCCACTTTAGAGGACTTTTGTAGATCCTCAGGGCAGCGTCGAGTGCCCAGTGGAGCAATATAGTCCAAATGTTGTACATGACTCTGAACCTGAACAGGAGGAAGAATGTAATCTTGAACTGGAACAAGAGGAAGAAAATGATTCTGACCCAGAACAAAGGGAAGCACAATACTTTTCTCAAGATGATGATGAACCAAAAAAATGAAGCAAGGCCTTCTCAAACACCACCCATGAGCCCCTGAGATGATTCCTTGCAGGAATTTGAGGAAGGGATGGCCCAGGTTCTTGCAAATTTGAGTGCATATATACAACCCGAAGGATTACTCAACCAGAGCCTAAACAAGTCTCAATCCACAAAAGATTCTAGTCACACGAAAATTTTTCCTCCCCTAGAAGCTGCAGACCGTGCCAAGGAACTGGACACTTAAATAATTCATGAATCTAATAACCAGTCAGGTGATACAGTTATAGTGGAACATAGCCAAGAAGAGCACCAAGATCCCTCAGATAGAAAGGGTATTTATAAACCTGTTCCTACAGAGGATGCTTCTTAGAAGAAGAAAGTGGCTGAAATAAAGTTAAGAAACCTGAAGAAGAAATACAGAAAGCTTCAGAAGACGGTTAAGCGGGTGCGTTGGAAGTTAAAAGAAGCTGCAAATGGGGAAGATCTGAGCACTATTCCTGAGTTAGTCACTGTGGCTACACAGACATAAGTATGTGAAGGTAAGGCAATAAGAACCTAGACTGAATTTATTTCTACTCAAACAGTAGCCAGATAAACAAGCTTTCATATAGATTTGATAGATATGGCTATTCAGACTGAGGGTTTATCCTCTCACAACAAAAGCACCCAGACAGTAGAAATATTTAATGGCGTTCCATCAAGAAGTGATCCTATTCTTCTAGAGCTATAGGAGGAGCTGGTACAGGCCCAACTTGCTTTAACGCAATGTAAAAAGGATAAGGTTCCTCTACAAAAGTACCAAGAGCTGCAAAAGCAATTTAATGATTTGACCATAACTGAGGATGAAACTTTTGCTAAGTCAAGGAAGGAGGAAGAAAAGCTGAAGAAAGTAAAAGCCAAGCTAGATAAGGTTGTGGGTTAGATTGATGCTATTCACTCTTTATATTATGATGCCTTATCTTGCAGATCTCTTGCTACAAACTATGCTCTGTTTTTGTTGGAAGGATATTTACTATTGAATATTAAAACTGCTAAGGCCGACAAGTCAGTTGAATTGAAGACAATTGAAGAATTCATAAAATGATGTAAGGAGGATGGGATAAAAGTTCAACGTCTTGACTGTGAACTTTATTTGCATAATTTTTTATTAGACAGGGAGGTGGATAACAATCCTAGCCCTTTTATTAGGGACATTCAGTTCCAGGCCTTCATTTCCTTCGCAATGAACCAAATTAACTGGTCGAGGGCTTATAACAAATTTCAAAGGAAAGAACATGGACTGGATTTGTGGGTAAGGGGTGAGCCTACTCAACCCTTGCATCTTTTTGTTAGACACAAGAGGTTCATGAAACAGGAGGGAGTAATTAAGAATCTAGGGCCTATACATAAAGAAATTGTGCAAGCAGGAAGGGCATATTTCTTATCCATACAGGAAAGGTCCTTACTTGCATCCAAACAGAGATGGATAGTCTCCACCAATAGTGTCAAGAACAGAGAACCATTTGGCTACAAGAATTTTAAAGTTGTCGCAGGCCGTTTTGTCACATACAGTAATATTATCTTGAGGGAAGGACCACATTGGCTAGGATGTCGATTTAGGAGACCTATTATTCAGTAACCTCCTAAAGGATATTGTTCTGATATGAGTTGCCCGACATTTATGAAGGGATAACCTTTGCAAATTTAATACAAAAGCACGGTTTTAGGTTGTATAAGGAAAAAGTCTTTCTTGCTTACTCTTTAACTGCATTACATAATAACTACTTATTTTCATGAGGACATGAAACAAGGTAAGCAGGGGAGTATGTTGGGCCGTGCAACAGGTATAAATTTACCCTTGATTACATTATCTTTTTCCTCCTTTTTATACATTTGTGCCATGATGTAATAAGGTTTTGATAGAATTTCGATAGAAAGTGAACGAAACCACTTTTGATATGATTTGGCTGTCAAAACTAACTTTCATTGCTTTTTATGCAGAGATTAGTGAATGGGACAATTGTTGTTCAATCTATTGAACAACAAAGGCTAAATAAGGAGAAAAGAGCACGTCTTGTGCAGTCAAGTTGAGAAGTGAATCGGAAGGATCAGCACAGGATGGAAGATTGTTCTGATAATAGCATGTGGTTGCAAATTCCTCAGGATCTCCTGATCTTGAGGAATCGTAGTTATCTCTTTTCCTCTTTGACTATAAGAGGGGAAAAATGAATAGAATAGAGCAAATTTCTATTTTTTACTTTGACTGTAATTTTAAGAGACAGAGTGTTATATTGAAGAACACATCGTTACTGTAATGAAATTCGGAGTTAATGAGTAATATATAATTCATGTTTCTGTTTGTTCGTAATATTCTGAGTAATTATGCAGTAATCACTAGTGGCTTGGGCCGGGTCACTGGTGGATTTCACTGCTTTTCCCTGTGATATACTTTTACCTTTTTACTGCAAGTCTAATTGATTTGTTTTATAGTTTTACGAGTGATCTGAATTTGAAACTACTTGTAAATGGTTTGCAAGGTATTCAATTCAGTAATATACATGTTTAAAAGATGTCCATGTCTTGCAGAAAAAAAAAAAATGAGATTTTTAGTTGTTCATGACCCATTTAAGTATAGCAGATTTATTTCCTTTTACTGTTTAACACACAAAAACGAATTTGTTCTGCAAATTAAATCAACCACAGATGCAAAATAAGTTGATAAAGCAGTTCACCCCTCCTGGGCTATGTCTGCTAGGTCCAAGGCTCCCAAATGGGCCTATCCTCGTTTTAATTAAATGCTCAAAATGAATATAAAACTGAATAAAAGCCTCTACAGGTGGAATAGAATGTAAAAATGGATTCAGAATGCTCGAATCCTTTAGGATTGACTACTGGTTCACCTACAATGGGTACCTGCAACCCTATACAGCTCTCACAATACTAGGCCCGAGTGGCTCCTAGAACTTCCACGGCGCAAAAACCTCTACAAATGACCTTAGATGATTGTAAAACCTGTGCCAATGGCTTCAGAAGGTCAAAGAGACCCAAAATCAAAAAAAAAATTGTCCAAAAAGGATTTTCCTAGCCAAAGCTATGGCTCATTCAAGATTTCCTCCAATTTGGCCTAAAATCACTCCAGCTAACTGTAGTGGAGGTCCAGATAGGTCCGCCAAATATGGAGGGCCCGCCCAAATTTGGCACTCTCTGCCATTTTCTCCGCCAGTCATAACTGCGCCTTAACTGCTGTGTTACCCGCGCATGTGAACGGGAGTGATTTTCGGTGGTTTTACCTCGGGTTTCACGCCAGGACTTTGGTTAACTGTTCGTTTGGTTTAATGCAAACCCCACTGAACTATGTAATGTGACCACGTTAACCATAAAATGCGGTGACCGTTGATGTTTGGCCCTGGCGGTTTAAGAACTGGCCCATGGTTCTTGGACGACGGTCATATAATATGGGGGCTAGCCCTTATGGGCTGGCCCTGTTCGGGCCCCACCCAAATGAGTTCAAACATCATAAAGAAATTTTACTGCCTTCATGTCAAGTCCCGCCATTGTGGCCCAACGGTAAGGTGTGGCACTTGTGGACTGTAGGTCGCGGGTTCAATACTCCATCCGCCCACAAAATTTTGAAATGCGCCACATATACTGATGTACCTTTCTTGTACCTTATTACCAAATGGAACTGTTGCAAGAAGCCCATCCATCTGAAGTGTCGTGACTGTTGTAACTTGCTTTGTGATTGAAAGTACTGTAAGGGCTGATGGTCGGTATGTATAACAGTTTCTTTGCCCATCAAATAGTGTTTCCACTTTTTGATGCTTTGTACCAATGCATACAACTCCTTATCATACGTAGGATAATTTACAACAACACCATTAAAAGTTTCAGAATGAAAAGCAATAGGCTTACCATGCTGTAGAAGAACTGCACCCATGGCATAATCACTAGCATCAGTTTGTATCTCAAATGGCTGTCTCAAATCCGGTAATGCAAGGACCGGAGCTGAACTGATCTTCTCTTTCAAAGATTCGAAAGCTTTTTGCTGCTTGCCTCCCCATTGGAAAGCATGCTTCACACTTGTCACTGCATGCATAGGAGCTGCTATAGAAGAGAAGTTAGAGATGAACTTCCTCCAATATTGAGTTGCACCCACAAAACTTCTTACCTTTGTTATGGATTTGGGAGTAGGCCAATTCACAATAGCCTCTATTTTAGCAGGATCAATCCTCAAAGCACCTCCTCCTACTACGTGTCCCAAATAAACCAAAGAAGTCTTTCCAAATTCACACTTTGACATTTTAAGAAATAATTGATTCTTCTTCAAAACATCAAGTACTTTCCTAACATGCATGACATGATCTTCTCTAGACTTGCTGAAAATTAAGATGTCATCTAAGTAGACAATAACGAAGTCATCAAGAAAAGGACGCAAGACATCATCCATTACCCGCATGAAAGTTGCAGGTGCATTGCACAAACCAAACGGCATCACAAGCCATTCAAAGAGTCCTTGTTTGGTTTTAAAGGCTGTCTTCCAAATGTCACTTTCTTCAATTCTTACTTAATGATATCCACTGTGTAAGTCTAACTTAGTGAAATATTGAGCATCTTTCAGCTGGTCTAGCAAATCATCTATCCTTGGGAGTGGGTAACGATTCTTTACTGTTATCTTGTTCAAGGCCCTGAAATCAACACACATACGCCAAGTGCCATCTTTCTTTGGAATCAGTACAATCGGTGACACACATGGCGAAGTACTTGGCCTTATGAAACCCTTGTCCAACAATTCCTTGATTTGCTTCTTTATTTCAGCATTCTCCATAATAGACATGCAGTACATGCCTATGTTTGGAAGAGGACAATCTGGATGCAAATGGATTTCATGCTGAATCTCCCTCTTAGGAGGCAAACCTCTTGGCTCCTGAAAAATCTCATGGTATGCATCAACTACATCATACAGATCTGATTTAAGTTTTGGATCACACTTGTCAAATGACTCATGATTCACATCAACCTTGGGCTTAATCATAAGAAGAACAAAATTATTACTTGAATTGACTAGCCTTTTACCTGTCTTGCATTCACCATTGCTATATTTGTCTTCTTGCGATGAGCTCTAACAATGAACTCCTTGCCATCTTTGAAAAGATGATATTTGTTTTCATGGCAATGAAAAATAGCTTTCCTGTCAAACAAGTAAGGACTTCCCAAAACAATTCCTGCTATATCAAAAGGTAACACATCAAGTTCAACTGTGTCAATAAAATATGCAGTAATTGCAAAGCGAATGTGCACTTTCTTGAAACTTGTAAATTTGCATCCTTGCAAATCCATCCAAGTGGATATGGCTTCGGATGTGGAACGGTCTCAAGTTTAAGCTGCCTGACCAAGTCCTCTGATATAAGGTTTGCTTGTGACCCACTATCAAAAAGTGTGCCAATCTTAGTATGTTTTGAAATCACCCTCACATGAAACAGTTCAATTCTTTCTTCCTCATTAGGAGCTTGTACATGACAGTTTGAAGTACTAGTGCTGGCTTGAGTTTCAATTTCTTTTCCCTTCAAGTTTTTCAAACCCATGGTTGCAATTTTGGTTTCATCACCTGAATCATCCCCTAAATCTTGTGGTGTAGATGTAGTAGCAGCTGTTTTCCGTTTCCCTTTGGATTTGTTAAATTGAGGTCTTTCTTCAGGATGCAATTTCCAACAGTTTTTCTCCTCATGGCCTGGTTTAGAACAGTGTTTACAGATCACTTTCTCACTCTCCTGTTTGACAGATGCATTATTTTTTCCCTTTCCCTTAGAGGTTTTTTCTTTGTTTTTCCCCTTGGGGGGCTTGTTTCTACCCTCTTCAAATGTGTTTTTCCCCCTTGCCTCTAAATGGGTAGCTTGGACACAAACCTCGTCCAGGCTAGTAGGGTTAAACATCAAGATGGTGTGTCTAAGGTAGCTATGCAAGCCACCAATGTATTTCAGCAAGGTTTCCTGGGTCTGTAAATCTACCCCTAACAAGTGAGCTCTTCTCCTAAATTCTTGGGTGTAGTCTTGGACACTCTGACCCTTAAGTTGTCTAAAATTTTGCCAGTTCATAATGGCTTTCTGCATGTGAGCAAGAGGATAAAACTGTTTTTTAATGGCTAACAGAAATTCAGGCCATGTTAAGGTAACCTTACTAAATTTCTTGATCTCATCTTTAGTCTTGGCCTCCTACCAGACCAATGCTGCTCCATCCATTCTCAAAGAAGCCAACTGAATCTTGGTGGCATCATCATGCATATTCTAGATCCTCAAGTAAACTTCCAACTGCCTAATCCAGTTGTCAAGCTTTTCTACATTCATTTCACCATTAAACATAGGTAATTCAAATTTTACATCAAGCTTCAAAAAAGGACTTTTTCCAAAGGATCTGTGCTTATGCACAGAAGAAGAAGACGAGGATGAAGAGGAAGAAGGTGATGATGGGGGTGGTGGATCACCATTACCTCCATGTCCTTTCTTGGAATGATCATCGTCCTTCTTACCTCCTGAAGAGCCCTCTCCTTCATGTGGATGTTTGGACCCTTCTCTAGCCAATTTCTCATTTCTTTCTTGGTACAATATCCTCACCATTTCAGTGAGGTCCAAGAAAGCCTTTCTGAAGACTCTTTCTTCTTCTTTTGGATCCATGTCTGTAGGAATTTCTCCTTCCTGTTCAGACATTCTTGAAGCTTCTGCTGAGACTCTTGAGGGTGAAATTGAAGGTGGAGGTGATGGCTCTCTAGCCTTCCTTGACTGAGGATTCTCTCGTTCTCTAGTCAACTTTCCTTCCCCTCTTTTAAGTTTCAACCTGGTAAGCATCAATACTTGCAAGATATTTAGAAGATCTTTGCACAAAAACAATCAAAATACAACTACACCAGAGATTGACTGAAAGAGCAGTTATCTACTTTGCAATTGTATAACAAGAGAATTTCGAAGGCTTCCTAGCTCATTTCAGGCTCTGTCTATAGTTTATTTGACTACTTTTAATACAAAGAAACAACAACATAGCTCTGATACCAACTTGATCTGAATTTGAAACTACTTGTAAATGGTTTGCAAGGTATTCAATTCAGTAATATACATGTTTAAAAGATGTCCATGTCTTGCAGAAAAAATACAAATGAAAATTTCAGCTGTTCATGACCCATTTAAGTATAGCAGATTTATTTCCTTTTACTGTTTAACACACTAAAACGAATTTGTTCTTCAAAATAAATCAACCACAGATGCAAAAGAAGTTGATAAAGCAGTTCACCCCTCCTGGGCTACGTCTGCTGGGTCCAAGGCTCCCAAATGGGCCTGTCCTCGTTTTAATTAAATGCTCAAAATGAATATATAGCTGAATAAAAGCCTCTACAGGTGGAATAGACTGTAAAAAAAGATTCAGAACACTCGAATCCTTCAGGATTGACTACTGGTTCACCTCCAATGGGTACCTGCAACCCTATACAACTCTCACAATACTGGGCCCGGGTGGCTCCTAGAACTTCCACGGCGTCAACACCTCTACAAATGACCTCAGATGACTGTAAAACTTGTGCCAATGGCTTCAGAAGGTCGAAGAGACCCAAAATAAATAAAAAATTCGTCCAAAAAGGATTTTCCTAGCCAAAGTTATGGCTCATTCAAGATTTCCTCCAATTTGGCCTAAAATCACTCCAGCTAACTGTAGTGGAGGTCCAGATAGGTCCGCCAAATATGGAGGGCCCGCCCAAATTTGGCGCTCTCTGCCATTTTCTCCGCCAGTCATAACCGCGCCTTAACTGCTGTGTTACCCGCGCATGTGAACGGGAGTGATTGTCGGCGGTTTTACCTCGGGTTTCACGCCAGGACTTTGGTTAACTGTTCATTTGGTTTAATGCAAACCCCGCCGAACTATGTAATGTGACCATGTTAACCATAAAACGCGGTGACCGTTGATGTTTGGCACTGGTGGTTTAAGAACTAGCCCGTGGTTCTTGGACGACGGTCATATAATATGGGGGCTGGCCCTTATGGGCAGGCCCTGTTCGGGCCCCGCCCAAATGAGTTTAAACTTCATAAAGAAATTATGCCGCCTTCATGTCAAGTCTCACTGTTGTGGCCCAACGGTAAGGCATGGCACTTGTGGACTGTAGGTCGCGCGTTCAATACTCCATTCACCCACAAAATTTTGAAATGCGCCACATATATTGATGTCCCCTTGGCCACGTGGCAGCCTCCGGGCCTGCCACGTGGCATCCTGCCATTTGCTGCCCAGAAGGAATATTCTCTAGAATATTCCAAGGAATATTCCTTGAGAATATTCCTTTTTAATTTTTTTTTTGAAAAAAATTCAAAAATTAAGAGTCATTGGGCGATTTTGTTTTTGCCATAACTTCTGCATACGGAGACCGTTTTTCGAACCGTTTATGGTGCCGGAATCAGGAGGACGAGAAATTTCTAGTCATTCAAGTTTGAACCAATTCTAAACATTTTAACTTTTAAGCATTTTACGACACTTAGGACACGAGCGCCTGATCAACGAGTGATCTACTTGATATATAAATCACCGGTATTGAGTTTGTGCATTCCACACATTATTTCATATTTCTGTTGATTGGTTTCATTTATTTATGTCGTAGATTGATTCAATTATTAGATAAGAGTTATTTCATGTTAATTGAGAGCCAGAGTATTATTGGTTAGATCAAGTGTATTACTATTATGAAAAAGTTTCTATTCAGCTGAGAGAGCTATGTTACCACTACAATGCACTCGGTTGATGTGCTTATGGCCTGTAATTGCAATTAGAGCTTTTTGATTGAGATTGAGTTTTGTTGCTTAAATAGTTTAATTTCTTTGAAGTTACAGGTTTGGTAGTTTATGGTTTGATCCATTTACTCTTGTATTGAAATCAATAAGTTATCTTAAAGAATTACTGTCTGTAGATACAACAATTTCCATCACTTGCACATACTGTGTACGCTCTTGAAACAAAAATACTTACCTAGGTCGATAATTACTGTGATGCATTTGGGAGTTCTAAAGGACATCTTATATGTGCCCAATAAAAATGAGACTTGAAGGACTATTTATTCGTAAAAAACAATGGAAAACCCTAAACATCCAAAAATCTAATCGTAGGAGATGAAGCGCCAAAAGTTTATGGACCCTGTTGGGGTAAATTGGTACATCAACTCCCTCGGGTCGTAACTTTAGCATACAATTTTCGTTTAACGCGTACAATACCTTGTCAGAAATATCTATCCAAGGAATACAAATTTTGACTAAAAACCCTTACTATAGGCCATGAGTTTCCCTGTTTTCCAAAAAAACATCGTTTAGGGCCTTAAAATGGCTTCGAAAGTTCAAGACCCAAAAAACTGCCAAAAATAATGAATTGTGATATAATTAAGGAGACTGAAAGAAATAATGGTGGGGGTCCAAGTGGAATAGGTTGTTGGCCACCAATATCCACTTGGATCAGTCCTCCTCCCTTAGGAAGAAATGGTCGTCATTGCATTGATTGCCTCCATGAGATGGGGAAACTTTTAATAAACTTGGTCCTTAGTGAGCCACTTACCTTGGTACAAAAGTTGGTCATATTGACAACCCGATACAATTGGATCTTATACTGGACAGTGTCCTTGAGATGTGTGTCCATTATCCAATTATTTGTGGCTTATTCAATGCAGTCTAGGTTGAGCTACGTTGGTGTCAATTGCTCAACAATGTTTGACGTGTCTAGCAATGGTGGAAAGTATGGTCGAAGGTGGTCCACATTGAATATGGGGTGGTAGCCAAGGAATGGGGGAATACTGAGGTCAAAATTATTATCTCCCATAGCCTTGGTGATGGTGTAAGGCCTATATTAGAGTGGTTGAAGCTTATGATGGGCTCTAGCAAGGCACTCTTTCTGCAGATGTAACCAAATTTTGTCGCCCACCTGAAACTTATGGGGCACCCGATGTTGATCATGTCATTGTTTGTATTTGGCATTGGATTTCTCTAGGATGTCATGAACCTATTGGTGGATGTGCTAAATACGCTCAATAAACCTGAATCAATTATCAATTTTAGATTGAACATGGGCATATTCTTCCTCTGTAGTTGCAAAAGGCAATGCAACATGAACGGGACATAATGGTTGAAATCCTAGGCCCACTTCAAAGGGGTTTTGGCCAATCGAGCTATGGATAGTTCTATTATATTTGTGTTGCACATAAGGAAGGTTTTCATCCCATGTTCACGGTTGCTTAGAGTTGTACATGCGTAGTATGTGCACAATCATCTGGTTGATGACCTTTGTCTAGCCATCAATCTGGGGGTGGAATGCAGTTAACTTGGTGACCTTGGTGTCCAACAATGACCAAAGGCTCAACCAAAACATGCTTAGGAACTTGCCATCCTAATATAATATAATGGTCTTCAGGATCCCAAAATGTACCCACACTCATTCAATCTTGGAGTGGCCTCTATTGCCATACTCTTCTTGCAGGCAACCAATATGCCCATCTTAGAAAATTTGTCAACGACCAAAAATACATAGTTGTTCCCATGATTGGTAGAAGGAAGGTGTTGGCTTGTATGGGCCTGACACAGCTTAAGAATTGATTTAGCCAAGCAAATCCTGGTACTACTAGCCCTTTCAGCAACAGTCTGTGGAGCGCAGACTGAGGTCTCACCCAAAGTAGTATGGAAGGGTGCTAGAACCAGGTTTCCGCACCCTTGGGATGTCTGCTGGGCTTCTTGAGGTTCACAGTCTGACCCGTCGCTACGTGCAATTGTTAATCCTTCGCAACCCATGCTTCTATTTCCACGAAGCCCTACTCAGGGTGTGACCCGTATAATACCCAATTTCCTTGTTAATTAACTGATTACAGCCTATTCAACAATCATATCAGTGTGCACGATACATAAACTAATACAAACATAAAGAATATAATGCACAACAAATACACAGAAATAAGAATCAACTTCTCTTTATTAATCTTCAATCCCACTTACAGACTCAACACCGCCCTATGCACTTAGCTGCAAGGGTCCGTGCACTCAGCTGCGGACTCTACTAGGCCTCCGTGAACTCAGTTGCAGAGCCTCTTCCTACTACTACAACCCAACACACTTAGAATCCTACTATAAGATCGAACCATTCCTTCGCTACTCACTCTATCATCTACTATCCTTTCAACTTAGAGCCTTGCTCTATTTATACAATCCCCTGGTCCGCAGACCATGGCTAGGCCGACATGACTTTACATTACATTACATTACTTTAGGGTAGACAACCCTATGACTTAACCTCTACTTTGAACTCCACGCTCGCAATTTTCAGTCTTACAAAAACTTTGACCAAAACTTGGGCTTTGAGCCCAAAAACCTGCTGTGGGGGGATTCCATGCCCAATAGGCCCCCAACACAATCATTGTGACTCATCCTGAGTCACTTTGTTGGTGCGGAAATCTTGGCATGGAACCCCTGCAATTGTTCCCGTACTACCCAGAGGTCTGCAACGCACTGTTTTATGGTTTGATGGACCTGTTGCATGCGTGCTTCCGAATCATCTGCGTCTGAATCGTGTCCTTTCTTTGGTACCAGCTTCTAGTGTGTGTGTTTATAGTCCCACACCTTTTGTCCGGCTCCTCGAGTTGCAAAGACTGTGCTTTGGCTAGTTAGTCAGATAGCCAGCCCACTCTTGTAGGGCTTCAAGCGACTATCATTTACTTTTCCTGCGAAGGGTTCTCCATTAAGTTTGACTAGCTGGACCGCTCCTCTGCCTATGACCTCCTTTACCATGTATGGTCCCAGCCAGTGCATTCTGAATTTTCCCAGAAAATTTTTAAACTTACTGTCATACAGTAGCACTAAGTCGCTTACCTTGAAGGTGTGCAACTTGATATGGCGGTCATGCTAGGCCTTTTCACGCTGATTTTGTACTTGTTGATGAAATCTAGCCAAAAATTGTTCTTCCTTGAGTTCTTCTAATTGCACGAGCATTTCTTCAAGAGCTTCACGATTTGTCATGCTTGTGAGTGCTACTATTCGCAGACTAGGTACGATGTATTCCATCGGCATGACAACTTTCATACCATAGACCAAGCAGAAGGGTGTCTGTCCCATCATTTTATTGCACGTTGTCCTATACACCCATAACACAGCAAGTATGTGTAGTTCCCAGTCGTTTCGCTGCGTGTTATAGACTTTGGTCAGCATAGTCTCTAGTATTTTATTGAATGCCTCTATTTTTCCATTGGCCCGTGGGTAGTATGGTGTAATTTTCTAATAATGCACCTAGAACTCTTCTATGAGCACATTGATGGTTTCATTTAGGAAATGCATTCCATGATCGCTCATTAAGATTTTTGGACAGACAAATCGTGTCAACATGTTTTCGAACAAAAACTTTGCAGTCATAGCGGTTGTGCAGTCCTTGACTGGCTGTGCTTCTGCCCATCGTGTCAGGTACTCCATTACGGTGATGATGTAGCACACCCCTGTCTTTCCCTGAGGTTTGATCAGGCCCACAAAGTCGATTGCCCATTTTTCAAACGGCTGTAGTGTCATCTGGGGATTTAGTGGCATCTCATCCCAATAGTCCCCCAACGTTGCGTACTTCGGCTCTACCTCCATTCCAATGTTGACCTGCTTTTTCTTTAACAACGCGGTGATGTCGGGGTCTTCAAGTGATGGTCCATGAATCTCGTGAGAGCCTTTCGTTTCTAGAATGTTAATGTTCCGTGGGTCCTCATCATCATCTTTGACATTTACGTTATAACACTCTAATGCGTCGCTTAACTGTGTCGCCAAGTCTGGCTGAAGTACTCCCATTGGTTCCTGTGGTATTTTGAAGATAACAGCTTTTACTACTGGTAGTGCATCGTCAACAATATCCAACCAACGATCTTCAAATGTGAACGTTAATAAGAAACCCTCGCACAAGACATCCCATTCGCCCGTACCATGGCATAGATCCGTCTCAGTATACCAATTCATGGGTATGACATCCAGGGTATGGTAGAATAAATTCACCCATTAAGGTTGTGGCTCTTACCTATAGACCTTGGTCCATTTCGCAAGGTGAATGTGTGGATTATCTCGTCAGTCATATTTGTCTACTAGTCATAATTGGGTTTTTCCAAAATGCAGGAACATCATCCTTCTGCATCCGTGCGAGTCCTCAAAATTTCCTTGATGCGTACCCCACCATCGTGCAGGTGTTGTGCGCAGTGCCCATTTCAATGCATCAAACCGTTGTTGTTCTGGTACTGCACTTTAAAATTTGATAAGAAATTCATCCATCGTTGACAATCCATCATATGTCGGCAGCTCCCTTGCCTCTGTTGTCATGCAACGCAATGACCTGATCATCATGTTGCAGTTCAGTGTTGTTACTTCGTGCAGCTGATTCTTCCATCGCTCTATTTCTTCATCTGAATTTGAAGTGCAAGAGCTTTCACGCTCTGACGAAATCCTTCCATCTCCATTCAGATTCACCCAATCTTGCCTTGTGTAGATATCTGGTAGATACATTCAAGATCGTCATCACTATCATCGTCGCACACCAGTTTAGCATATCGCACTCCTTCGGCATGGATCCAACGGTACTACTACATGTAGTGACTTTTTCTCAAAGGTCATTTTGCGCTTCTTCAGATTTATGACTCCGTTCATATCGGTAGCCCAGTCTATTCCTAGTAGTGTGAGATAGGGATTGTTGTCATTGACAATCTCTATCACTTCAAAATCCACTTGCGTGCTCGTACCTTCAATATCGACTTTCACCCCTTGCAATCTTTCCATGGGAAAAATCTTATGTTGGTTCGCCATTTGTAACTGAATAGGGGACCATTGTAACACAGGTCTACCCATGCATTCCCATGTTTGCTTTGGTAGTACATTCGCGTCCGAACCCCAGATCCAGGATTACCTGATCCATTTCATACTTGCCTATTTGCGCAGTCAGCCTCACCTCCCTTCCTGTGTGCAATGCATGCTTTCCAAGATTTCAAACCACACGCGGTTCTCCTGACCCTACGCACCTAGTGATAAGTTCCTATAGCCCTTTGACTGCCTTGCTGTCACACAATAGTTTCATGCATGTTTCCACAAAGGTAGTGAGCATTGAAGGATCCATCCTTGGTTCTATTTGATCCTTACTACCTAAAGTGGTGGCCTCCATGAAGCTTTTCTTAGCTTCCATGAATGTCTCCTTCGTGCATTCTAAGTCAACTCAAGTTCCTTTGTAGGAGCCTTGTGAACCCATGCGCTTTCTTCTGGCTTCTTCTCTTTATCATCACCTATGGTCATACCACTCCTAAGCATCATGTTTACATTTGGGTCTTCTTTGCACAGTTTAGACCTCATAATTTGTAAATTCTGGGATGGAGGGGGCTGGAGTACCCCCTTTTCATACATCTTTGCTATCAGTGAAGGGAAATATTTTGCCTCATGATTAAATCGATTATAGTATCAACATGATATCCTAGTCAGGTTCATACAATCATAGGCATAATGCCTTGGCCCTCCACAATTGTAACAAATTATCTAGCCGTGACCCCTTCCTGGTCCCATTCCACCTCGACCTCGACCGCGCCACTGAAACCCAGCATGCGCCATCCCTACATTTGGGTCAAGGGATCAAATTTTGGCCTACACCCTGTAGGCAGGATTCTGATCCATCATTAGTTCATAGCTTCGGCAGGTGCATTCGTCATGACCTACCAACATGTAGAAATTACAAAATAATTGTTGGGATGTCTGCGTATACTTCTGCAACAGATGACAGTTATCCATGGTGTTTTTTCCTCCTATCTGGCAGATCACAGACCATAATGCAGACACCATGTTCGTCCCTACCTATGCCTCCAATGTTAACAGCATTGGGCCTCCCCCTGCCAAGTAGTTTGCGAACACTAGATAGTGGTCCTTGTCGTGCCCTTGGCCTTTGCAGTTTATGCACCATAATTCCTCGTGCACCTCCGGCTGAGTCATCCTGTCCTATTTCAAACTTTCCATTTCCAGACACAGATTCTGCAGTTGCACGTGGATTTGTTGGACTCCCAGCCCAGGGTCTTATATAGGGGTCTCATGTAATCTCATTGCCATTTCCAATGCTTCGGCCTGGGTGGAAAGTTTTTGTTGTGACATCGTCATCCTTAAGTGTGGCATAAGTGAGGCCACAAACCATGTACGATGTTGTGCATTTGTTAATGTCATATTGGCTTCACAGATCATACTCTTCAGCCTTTGGTCCAGATCCTAGGGGGTCTCGCCTAGGAGCATCGCGATCTCCTTAAAACCGCTGAATTGATTGTGTCTCTGATTTTGGCCTGTTGAATTCCTTGTTCAACGCAGTCTGGATCTCTGCAATTCCTACGTTCGGGTGGTCATTAGAATGCTTGATATACCACATTAATGCGTAATCCTGCAGCACACTCACTAACGTAGCATTTTTAATATTATCATCCACAACGCCCTGTGCTTCCCATACTGCTCTTACCATGAACCAGAATTGGTCTAGATCTTCATTTCCTACTCCTCTGAACACTAGCATTTTGATCGCACTCACCATACTGAACTGCGGTGGTGGCGGAGGTGGAGTGGGTGGAGACAGAGGTGGGGGGGTGAAATTGGTGGTGGTGTGGGTGGGGGTGGTAAACCTGGAATTCTCTGTCTTATAAAACTGACTGCGCTTCTCGGAGAAACTTTCGCGAGCTCCTCCTCACTTTCCCATGAGGGTGAAATTAAGGGACTATTTTCCAACTCCTCACTACTTCCACTTCTATAGATCTTCCTACTTCGCGTAGAACCAGACATTAATTTATTTGCATAACCCTCTTTTCACACAATATCATCTTAATCTAAGAGTTCAAATATTTAATATACTTACCTCGCGGTCCCTTGAGAAAATGTCGCTCTGCCTCACTGTAACTGACGGTCGTGTCTACGATGAACTCAGTGATAAATCCTCCTATTATTTGGTTGAGCTAGTGGTCCACAACTCGCGTTATCTTATCTTCTGATGCTTCTAGTCTGCGCACTAGTTCCAGAGTCCACACTATTGGTTTGTCAGGCCTACACCTTCCCTGACCTTCTGCTAACTTCGTGATCCACTCATACATCTCAGACAGAAAAGATGCGAAGAAAATTTCATGGATTTCTGTATACAGGTAGCTTTCCAACCACTGTTCCTTAGATACTCGCAGATTTTTGTTCTCCTATGCCATGAACTTGTGAATCTTCTTGTCCAACCACTCTTCAATTGCTTTCTTCATTGGATTCTAGTGGCATGACATCAGACATCCTTTATGTAGATCCCGATCCTGGAAACGGAACCATTTGTTGGCTTGTATGGGCCTGACCCAAGTTGAGAGGTGATTTAGCCAAGAAAATCCTGGTACAATTGGCCCTTTCGGTAATAGTCTGCAGAGCGCGGACTGATGTCTCACCTGAAGTAGTATGGGAGGGTGCTAGAACCAGGTTTCTACACCCTTGGGATGTCTGATGGGCTTCTAGAGGTTCACGGTCTGACCCGTCACTACGCGCACTTGTTAGTCCTTCGCAACTCATACTAATGTTTCCGCGTAGCCCTACTTGGAGAGAAATCCATATAATACCCAAGTTACTTGTTAATTAATGGATTACTTAACTTGTGTGTGTAAGATTTATGGTTATTACAGCCTTTTCAGCAATCATATAAATGCGCGTGATACATAAACTAATACAAACATAAAGAAGATAATGCATAACAAATACATAGAAATAAGAATCAAATTCTCTTTTTTAATCTTCAATCCTACTTACAGACTTGACACCATCCTACGTACTCAGCTACAGGGGTCCGTGCACTTAGCTGTGGACTCTTTTAGGCCTTTGCGTACTCAATTGCAGAGACTCTTCCTACTACTATGACCCAATACACTTATAATCCTACTCTAAGCTTGAACCATTCCTTCACTACTCACTCTATCATCTACTATCTTTTCAACTTAGAGCCTCGCTCTATTTATACAATCCCATGGTCTGTGAACCATGGGTAGGCTGGCATGACTTTACATTACATTACATTACTTTAGGGCAGACATCCCCATGACTTAACCTCTACCTCGCGCTCCGTGCCTACAATTCACAAAGTCTTACAAAACCTTTGACCAAAACTTAGGCTTTGAGCCCCAAAACCTGCTGTGGGGGTATTCCATGCCCAACAAAAGGCCAGAGATATAGTCCATGGGGATGGATTCCTAGGGTCAGCTAGGAGTAGCTAGAGGAGTATAAAAGCCTTGCTTCTTAATATTTGGCTTGGCGATGACACGGGTACTGTAGGATGTTTTGTATTCTCCAACATCTTGTTGGAGATTTGGCCAATTAAAATGCTTTTGTAGCATGGCCATAGTTTTCCCCACACCAAAATGTCATGTGACTCGACTATAGTGTGCCTCCCAAATCAACTTGGCACATTTGCTTGAAGGAACACAAATGTGGCTCAACTAGCATAATAATGCATCCT